>JACM01012900.1:0-11049 GCA_000787095.1 Periophthalmodon schlosseri | reverse complement strand
CTGGCGATGTAGGTGCACTTGACAGCTCTCAGATTGGCGCCGTACAGAAGAAGGGGAGATCCCAAAGTGAGGGTAAATCTATCAGGGGTCCGTCCTGGAGGATTGGCGAGGAGGAGGAGGAGGAGGAGGAGGGGTGAAGAAGAGGGAGGGGAAGCCAAGGGAGAGGTGTACGGAGATGGGGGGGTAGAGTAGAGGTTTGGTGGGGCCCCGCTGAGCACGTGAGCTTCCATGCTGAGCACAACCGCGGCTGGCTGACAGTTGTGTTCAGCCTTCACTGTAATAATGAATAAAAGGAAACTCCCTGCAGATTACACATCTTCTGTGTTTTGACATTGACCTTAATACATAATTTAACCACAAAGCCTGAAGAGTGTGTAACGAGATAAGAGAGGACCAGAGGATGGAAAAAAAAGACGCCCAAGCTAAAACATACACAAAAACGCCTCGGAGAGAAAGGCCTTTGCCGTAATGGAGCTAATATGATCAAGTCTGGAAGGAATTTTGCCACCAGTTGGATTTTTTTTCCCCTAACAGTGCGGAAAAGGTTTAGGAAGAAACACAAGTCAGCAATAAGACAAGATTGTGGATTTGTGTGTGAAAAATGCAGTGATTTTGCTGCTTATTGAATCCCCAGTGGGAGTAGGAGGCATTGGCACTATACCACAATGGAATAGTGATGGCGGGGTGGAGGGTGGAGGGCAGTTTTGAGTGTTTTCCTCGGGGCGTAGGGGGGGCTGTGATGTTTTGAGTGACTGTTTAGAGTGCAGTGTGCTGAGGCAGCGAAAGCCCATACAGGTTATGTCACTCCAGCCAAGGTCACTCTGTCTCACGCTCACACCTTGTCAAAAAAATGCCTCCCGGAGTCTGCGACGTATCAACAGGAGGAAAATACAGTCTTCGCCCGGCCTGTCACGATAACGGATTTTGAATTTTGATATATCGCTGAAGTAACTATAAACGATAAATGATAATATTGAAACTGATTTAAACCACAAAAACTATTCTAAATCTACAATATTGTTAAAAATCATGAGCTGCAATAAATAAACAGCAGAATGAAACATTAATTTGCATCTGTAATGAGTCATACATGTTATTAATTATAAATTTTACATCTTAAATCTTATCATATAGCCCTAAAATAACCAAACATTTCCCAATCGTGCAAAGAAAAAATAAAAAAGTAATATTGACCCCAAAAAAATATAGTTCCAGCTTTATGCACTGATCGATAAGTTGATATAGTGATTATCAAGACAGGCCTGGTCTTAACATGTGGAGCAGTGGTTTGGTCAAATAGATAAAAATGTAAACTTTTGTATACAGTTTAGAATTACAGTTTTTGGATGAATGTACTAAATATTTACTCTTGGAAGTACTAGTACATGTTTTGCTATGGAATAATCAGATTTGAAAAGATTGTGATTAGGCCTGTCACAATAATCACTGTATCGACTTCGTGGAACATAATATTGAGGTTCTCAAAATGTGTCACGTGTACAATTTCTTGGTAAAAGTGGGAAGATTTGGGATATTTTTGTTGTAAAACCATAGACTGTATATATAAATGGACATAGCTAACCTGCTAACGCCACGTTCCAAATAGGAAGTGATCATGGGCTCCAGATTGGCTCTTTGGTTGCTGTGATACTCGCGGTTGGAATTCCAAATATGGAACTCGGCGCCAAATTCACCCCTATAACTGCTCTGGCCTCGATGAGCTTCGTTTTGCTGGAGCCGAACGCTGTGGGTGACGTCACACTCACTTAGTCCACTTCTTTATACAGTCTATGTGTAAAACGATAAGATTTGAGCCAAATCTTGAGGCTAAATAGTGCTTCATTCTGCTGTTTATTTGTTGCAGCTCAGAACTTTTAATGAGACTGTCTATTTAAAAATCTGGGCTTGCTGTGTGTCAGTTTCAACATTATCGTTTATTATTAGATTTCTCTGTAGCGAAATATCATCCTTCAAAATGTGTTATCGTGACAGGCCTATGTTAAATACACAAAAATGTATTTATGGATCATGTATTTATGTCACTATTTTCACATGAATGTACTAAATATTTATTCTGGGGAAGTACTAATACATGTGTTTCTTTAAAGCCATGAAATAATCAGATTGGGATCAACTGTTTCAAATCAATGACGTCATCAGCTTTTTCAGGCGTTGGGTCTGTAGCTAATTCTTTGGTGGTAAAAGTCTGTTCTTTTGAGAGGTGTTTGGAGTAAATTGTGTTGTTATTCTGTGTGTGAAATGGCACTGGAGTGGAAAGCTCTTTGTTTGTTTAAAAAGTCTGTCTGTTCTAAGTGCAGAAATATTTTTAGCACATTTAGAACAACTTGAGCTGCCCAAAGTGCTTCACATAAAAGTCAACAAAAAACAAACATACAGATAACACGATACATAGGAAAAGAATAAGAAAACAACAAGGTATCCTGTCTAGATGGTATTAAATGCCAGGGAGAAGAGGTGGGTTTTGTATTAAATGCCAGGGAGAAGAGGTGGGTCTAGTATTAAATGCCAGGGAGAAGAAGTGTTTTTTCCTACTCTCCATAGACTTATTACTTGTTTTCATGGTGACTCTTGTTTTTGCTCATAAACCAACTAATCCACCATCCAAAAACTCAATGGCGACTCACGGTGCACGATGAGAATGTAACAAATCTACATTTTTCCCATAAAGATGATCTACTTTGCTGTTATCCCCCAGAATATATACACGAAATAAAGTGAAATATTTGTACTTTCCTTGTAAACAGAAGTGCTGCTGTGCTGACTGGGAGTGACTAAAACACTGTATATCTCAGAGCCTCTTTTCTGCTTCCATAGTCATATTTATTTGGTATATTTCTTGTACATTCCCCTAATGGGAGATTCTGCTGTGTTTCATGCATTAACAATCAGGCCTAATTAGGGAGGTGCTTACGTCAGCACTGGTCTGCTAGGTGCACATACACAGATACAGATATTAAATATGAATCATAGAGGCCGTGTTTGCCCCCCTCACCTCCAGCTCCCCTCTCATCCTCTCCTCCTCTTAACTCCTCACAAAAAACCTTTGGTCTCGTGACTGCAGTCTGTTCTGTAATTGAGGCGGCATGTCAAAGCCGTCTTCCTGTCCGCGTGGTACTCTCTGATTCGCACTCTTCTCATTAGTGTCATAATTAGCGCTGGTAGAAAAGAAAAGGCCTGAGCTAGCCTCTGTTCAGAGCGAGCTAAGGTGCGAGCCCCCAGGCCCTTTGCCGCTCTCATCCGGGGGTGTGCGGCTGACCTCCGGACCAGTAGGGGGCAGTGGAGTTATATGTGAGCGCTGCCTGCATGGTGTCTCTTTAAAGACGCCACGCTGCTTTGGATGGACACGTGCTGTTGTGATTTATAAATGTGATGAATGAAACATGAATCGTTCCTTTATGAAACTGCTTAGCTCTGATATTTCCCCATTTTTTATTTTTCTACTGAATAACATCAGTGTTTCACAGTATGTGTCTGTTAAACCTTTCAAGCAAAGAAGGCTCATTTTGTTTCTAATTTTACTCGATTCTTACTGTTTTTGTTTTGATTTCCCATCAGTATGAATTAGTAAACAGTTGCATAAGGATAGTGGACTATATGGAATAACACATATGGAGCGTGTCCTTGTTCGGGGGATTATTAAACGTGTTCATTAAGTGCAGAGACCAGGTTGGCTGAAGACTGGCACCTGTCTGTGTGCCCTGTGGCCTTGGCCTTCACTCATGTCTCAGGGCTTCTCAGACTCTTCGGGGGATTGGGTTGGCCATTAAATGTTCCCTGAACAGCCTCCAAACAGGTCCAGCTGGGTCGAACATTTTGGGTTGTGTTTGTGTCTATGTGAGACCTTGCCATCAGGGCCTCTTACTCCACACTGGGTCTTCGCTCTCTCTGTCGTGGCAGAAGTACTTTGGTTCTGTGCCATCAGGCTTCTCTCCAAAGGCTGTGTCAGACAGGCAGCGCTGGTCTGGGTCCTGGCTGTGTGTGTTGGGTGGTGCAGGGCGGTGCTCTACTTCTCCAACAGTAATCTAATGAGCCTGTAAACACACTCATTTGACATCATTAATTGGAGGAAGATCAGAGCTCAGAGAAGGCTGTGTGGTAGCAGTTGGAGGGTTCTCCCATCAGAGAGGGTTCTCCCAGATCAAAGATTTACTCTGAAATCCTTGATTATGCGACAGAGAGACACATTAGAGGCAGTTTTCTGCCAAGCTGTGAGAGCAGCGGAGTGTCTGGTCAGTGCCAGCAGCAGGCCTTGATTCTGGCTCTGAAAGAGCTCAGCCTACGTACACAAAGACACTCTGTTTGTCAATTTTAACAATGAGTGAACAAATTGGAAGACAAGGGAGCGTGTGTGGATCCAGTTATCGATGGTCAAGTATTGTAGTCATTTTAAACTTGTGAAGCTTCATATTGGACACACAGGGACCGAGGAGCTGCTGGCACTTTTGAAAAAGTTTTTCTCCTTTTGTTACTGGAGCAGAGTGTGATCCATTAGCTGTAATTTGGCTGCCATGTTGCTTCAGTCACATTTGTCAGCTGGATGCGAGCTGGGGAAGCAGAGGTGCAGTTTGGACTGTGAGTTAGAAGTCCTCTGCTCTGTCACCCAGTCCAGTCCTTAATGATGTGTGTGTCTGCCACCCGCACAATGGGCTGCACTGCTGTTCGTTCTCATTTACAGAGTGCCAGGCTCTGAACTCCGCTCATCAGCTCTTTGTTCCTGGCTGTTTCATGTTTTGGGGACTTGAATGGCCTCGCTGTGTATGGGATACTTTTGAGCCTATGGTTGAGAGATTCAGCCTGAGCAAGATTTTTCCAGTGCGATACATTATGAAGATTTCACTTTTGCCCTTTGATTTTGCACTGACAGTTATCCTTCAGCCCTCCTTTAAAGTCCCACTTTCAATCCCTAATGGCTGTCATGTCGCTGCGCTCTCTGGACTCTTACTCAAAGTGTCATTGGCATAATGGTCGGCAGCCGTTGGCCTCTTTTGATCATCCATGCTGTGTGCGAGGCAACTGGAGCCGAAACACTGAGGTGTGTGAGGTGTGAGCTCTGCTGCCACTCCCAGGCAAAGCTCCAGCACCGGAAATCTAAAATTCACTTTCAAATAGTTTTCTTCCTGGTCTAATCGCCAAATGATGTGTGTATGTGCGTGTATCTCATTAAAAGGGATGGCAAAGGTTTTCTACTGTATCAGCATCTCAGGTTCAGACCAGTTTGGCGTTCGCTTCAATGCTCGTGCCGTTTTCCAACAAAAGGATGAAGGGGAGGAATGGGTAGTTTGTATGTGCGACAGTGAACGGAGGCCTTGGACAGGAGGGGGCCACACTCTGGTTCAAACACCACATCGTCAAACGTAACGAGATGGTCCAAGATACAGTCACAGAAAGAGCTCATCTAACAAGGTGACGGGCCAGGAAACGTGGGATTAAAGCCAGGAAAAAAATTGGATGATGCTCTATGTAAACATTCCCTAGGAGCTGAAATGCCACTGCTCCAGGACAGTAGCCTCTCATTCCGTGCCTGCGTCAGATGCCCTACAGCAGTTTAGTCTCGGGTACAGGTGAGAGCCAGAGTGGCCCCAGGGTCAGGAGGTAACTGCCAAAGAGCGATGGTGGCACCTGGCAAAAGGCACTTGTTCACACACATTCACGGGATTTGAACCACCAACAAACACTCTACCAACTTACCTTTTTGGGTTTACAGGTAGATCAACACGACTCTTAGGCAGAGTATATACCCAGCCGCAGACACTTAAGAATCGATTCATATAATTTTCTGCCCTTAAAATGACATAATGTTTTAGAGCTCGTACGACAAGGCAAACAACTGAACAAAAAAAATGACTTTCAACATTAATTTGAGCCTGAATTCCTCTCCAAACAGCATTCTTTCTCTGACAGACGATTAGCTCCTCACCTCTCGATTATAAAGCGCATTAGAAACATTACAAACAGTTTGAAGCCTTAATCAGAGCGGCTTATAACAATGAGTGTGCTTTGGTGGTAAATACATTCACCAAACCAAACTAAAGTTTTTGTGGGCTGGTCGAGTAACTTGTTAGTTTTTTGCCTCTCCCTTTGACCCGTGCGTTCACTGTTTTCTCATTATTCTTGTCATGTTTTGTGTTTTGCTCGTGTGCGTACTACTTTTCAAACCATTTCAACCCAAGAATCATTATGAATTATACAAACCCTGCTGCTTCCCACTGAGAGTGAACTCTGAACTCAGCAGAGACACAGGGGTTTACGCATGTTTTTTTATCTTACAACAGAATACAGGCTTTTCACACAAGTTTGACTCAAAGTTTTCTACTGTACAGGCCTCATAATCCATTTATCCATAGACTTTCATTCATTTAACACGGACTCACTTAAGTGGTGCAGCCCTCCCCTTCCCTTTAACCGCACAGAGATCCAGATCAGAGTGTTCGGCCAAGATAGCGTGTGATGTAAAGTTCTCGAGAATAATTATGTCTCATACAATAACATATTTCCAGCGTGTATCGAGAGCCCTGTCAATTCCACTTACACCTGGAGCCGGAAAACAGCGAGTTCTTCCCTTGTAAAAGACAGTGCCACTGCAGTCACTCCCCACCTGAATGACTGATACATTAAACATGCAGAAACAGCAGGAGGACACCAGGGAGGAGGCATTCAAAGACGCAAGCAATATCCCAAAACAAAACAAAAGAAATACTCTGTACAGAAGAGGAATGCAGCAGTGTAGTCTTTTGGTATTTAGGTTTTAAAACCAAATGGAAACTCTAGAAAGTCCACTTCTTTATAAGCCAATGTTCATAATTTTACATCTGAATATTACTAATGATTTTCTATCGTTGATTTGCAAACCACTGAGGACAGAATCTATTTCTGTAACTTAGTCAAACTCCAGCATAAATGCTAAAATTTCTTGACATTTCCAAAGTGTAAGTCCCTGAGCTTTTGAATCCAGTGAAAGCTATTCCACAGAGGCGGCTGATCACAGGGGCTTTTGTAAGCCGAGCATCTCCACCTTCTACCTCTTTGACAGGACTGCCACACGGGCCAATAGACCAGACTCAAATCAGCAGTACTCACCAGGCTCATGAAATGCTGACACAGCTGCCCTAGGCCTGGCCTGTTGTAGAAAATTAATGCAGGCAAGTCAGAGGACACCTCAGTCAGTTAGACAGACAGACAGAAGGGGTCCTGTAAGGCAGTGAGACGGGGAGCACAATCTCTGGTCTTTGTTCACTGCTGGACATGTTAACACTCCATTAGAAAAGCTGACACTCGAGGGAGCTTTGCTTCTGTTCTGACTGCGCCAGCAACTTCCTCTGTGTCTCATTCCCATAGCAATGTGCTACCAGCGTTTTCATAAAACATACTTAAACTAAGGTAATGGTTTACAATAGGGCTTAATATGCACAATTTCCCCTTTTCATTCTGATCCAACAGCTATCTGAGAAATGACAATAGTGTGTAATGGGAGTGTTCCAGAAAATATTTAAGCCTCTTCCCCCCCTCAACCCATGACACCAGTCCAGATGCTATTAATAAACAAAACCCTGGTTTATAATATTACAACTATTCAGTGTACACTGAGGTTGCACTGCAGTTATGGTATAGTTGTATATTATGGTATACTTCCCTAAATCTGCTTGTGCTATTGAAATATTTCCGTGTGGGGCACAGTGCTCCTAGAAACTGTGAGTGTGGAGCTCACATGCCCCAGCCTCATAATTGACAAATTCCAACGTTTTTTCTTTCAAATCTTTCCTGAGCAGATCCAAACCGCACTTTGAGTCTTACGTCCTCAGTGAGACCTTGGGGAATCCTTCCTAATAGATCCTCTTGCTTAAAGCCTCTGGCTTAATCCTTGCCATTTATGACTTCCTTTGCTAGTTTGCTAAATACTTTCAATTAGGTGGCTGCCGGGGCATTTTGTATCATTATGTCTTCTGACCACTCCTACTTTCCAGGCCGTTTTGGAGAAAGCAGGGGGCTTGACCTTGGGTCTTTTGGAAATGGTACTGATTGGACGTTTGCACTTGATGCTGGATGTCTCTCTGGATCCAGCTCTAACTTCAGAGTGAATGATAATTAACTCCCAGCATCAATTAGCATTTCATATGTAGAAGGGTAACGAGAAGCCAATTACAAGAAAATATACATAATCAATTATTTATTCAGTCTTAATTACAGTGAGTTTTACCCCTTTACAGCTGTAGCAGTTCAATTAATGACCTTCAGCTATCTTCATTTGAAATTGCCGGCGAGCTTAGGAATTTACAAATCAAAGCTACACAAAATACGCACTCATAAACACAAACATTTGCACGATCTCAGAAACTGTACAAGAGCAGCAAGAAGAGAGGGAACGGCAAAAAACAGTATTGTACCGAGAGAAAGAGAGAGCAAGGTGGCGAGACGCACACACACAGAGAGAGAGAGAAAGAGAGGGAGGGAGAGAGAGGGGAGTACAGGAGGAGAAGGACTGGCACACACACACACACACACAGAGGGAGAGAGAGAGAGAGAGAGAGACAGAGAAAGAGAGAGAGAGGGGAGTACAGGAGGAGCAGGACTGGCACTGTCTGTCAGTCAGGTGCCCAGAGCCGCGGTGTACACCGTGTCACCCACACGCCCGAGCCGTCTGTCGAGGCCACCTGCCTCATTATGGGAAATGTATGCATCTGGGGCAGGCTCAGGCTGGCTCATCCGCTGCATGGGCAGGGAAAATGGCACACTGGCAACTATTACTGCATTATGTTAGCAAGCTGTACACACTGCATGCATTCATAGCCCTCACACAGTGAATGGGAAAGTAGGGAGCCAGGAGTTTTTCCCAGATTTGTTTGGAAGTGACTTGTGTATGTGTGCAATACACAGGTTCAGGCAGGGATAAAACCAGTTGCATTCTTGGACAGGAGGCTTATTGTCTATGGCACATTTATACAAAACAATAGAACACTTCCAAGAGGATGTGATTGGCCCTTTTTCCAAACTAAACGCTGCAAGAAGTTTCAATAAGTTTGACAGATGATGCCATATGTCTGAGTGCAGAGAAGACGGTGTCACTTAGTGGACACACGCTGGAGCCGCTTGTGCCCAGTGTCGATGTCCACTTCTCTGGCCACAGGGTCCTACGGAAAAGCAACATGCGCAGACACCGAATCACACAAACTGATCACAACACAAAACTTTCTCCCTGTCCATTCTTAGTCCCCCTCTCTCCCGCCTATACCTGGCCTGAATACCATTAGACCTAATGGAGCGTGGTGTGAGGGACAGCCAATCACGATGTCGTCCCGTCAGTGACACCGACATGTATCTTGGTGCTCATTATCATCCTTGAACAGCGCCAATTTACATCTGATGCTCTGACTAATTCTGCTCCAGTGTTGTCAAGAGGCATAGGAAGTGGCCTGGCCGTGATGACAGTGCTGCTGTCAGGAGCCTGTGGATGGAGCATTCCTCGGGGCATGATTTAATGCCCATGTCAAGCCCCGCTGTCAGCCGCTCTCTCTCTCCTCGCTCCCTCTGCTCCTTCTCTCCAACCACCCATTAAGATTCAGCCAGTGCAGAGATGGAGCGATAAAGCCGCCGATTGGCCTGCTTAGGATTCACACTTTGGGCAAGAAAATAACACGCCCTGTTTCACAAGTGATTACCCTTACCGTGTATACTGCAATTAAAGCCAGAAAACAGGCAGCATGGAGCTAATGGAGAAACAAAAAGTGCATCATATACGCCAAGTGAAAACAAAATCTTGAGCACTTCTCTCACTGGCCTAAAGCTGGTGTTTGACTGTTTCCCAGACAACTTTTCCTTGTTGTCTAGCTGGCCGTATTTTATTTATTTTAGCTAAACACGCTCCAATTACTATCATTTTAGCAGTTGTCGAGTTGAAGACTTTCTTGACTTTGCCTTGTGAGGTGGGTCTCATCTCTATACACATGTTTTTTTTGTGTGTTTTTTTTCCGCAACGCATACGTTCACCAAATCGATCGCCTAATCTGAGTCCACCGATCTGAGCTGACCTCTACGAAAGGTCAAAGGTCACTGGTGCCACAGATGGCGAGATGCTCCGGATCGACTAGGACCTCGGAGTTAAATAGCGTACCGCATGTTATCGTAAACCTTTGTCCAAAATACATAAGAAGTTGTCAGCGTGTGTGTGATGGTATTCGTACAATATGTTGCAGCAATATGGCTCTGGGGCCCTGGTTTTCTCCCAGCTCTAATGAGGCAGTGATGGATGACCACACATTTTACTGGCTAATGTGCAGAGTGCAGTGGACATATGGCGTGTCCTTGTGAGCGCGCTGCACACGACCGCTCGCCACCGTATAGGCTGCTGGTTCTTTGTGATCCGCGCTCCCCCGGATCACGACGAACATGATTCTCTCGCATTAAACTCTTATTAAAAGATTTCATGTGCCGTGTGCGTGTTTTGGCTCGACGTCACATTTTTCAGCCGCCCTCCGCAGCTGCCGATTGCTCCGACAACAACGCCTTAACTGTGTGAGAAAAGTACACAGCGTTACACGGCGGTAACCGGGCCAAAACAAGGAATATGTGTGCTGGGTTTAAGTGATAGATGATGGGCAGTTTTATGAAGTGTTTCTTTGGTCTACCCATTAGCTGTGGCCCTTGCTATTGGCTAACAAGGCAGAGCGGAGCAAAAGGCTGAGTCTGACTCCAGCTTGTTTTGGCCTTAGATTTGAACCTATTATTAAGCACCTCATTTTATTGCAAAAACACATTAAAAGCATAAATGACTAAAACACAACGTCAAGAGAAAAGGAATTCCAGTTCATTTTGTTTTGTTTGAATATTGACTTTGGAAATGTACTGACGCTAGTGAGTAATAACTCAGTGGCACTTTTGGCTTTGTCTTATAATACCAGACTATACTATTATTACATATATATTGTATTTATTTTACTAAAAGTTCAGCAATTCAGCTGTTTCCAGCAGCAAAATCAAACCCTCCTCGTTATGTAATGTAATGTAATGAACAACAGAATAAGAAAGACATTAAAA
>KN474223.1:5836-28626 GCA_000787095.1 Periophthalmodon schlosseri | reverse complement strand
TGGATATTTAAAACGTTTATGGGTTAAAAGCGCAAATCTCCAATGCTGTTGCTGAAAACGTTTCATTTTAGTGCGATGCTGCCACTTCGCTCACCAATTAACGTTTTAATATCTCTCATTGCATTTAGGCCTATATTAACGCAAATATATCAATAGTGGTGTATTCCTAAAGACATAGCCAAGTGGTGTAATGTGTACCAATCATAAGAATCTAAAAAAAACAAAACAGGATTCAGGGTTTTTGTAGGATATGATAAATGATCAAAAAGGCCTAAAAGCTGGTTGCCCAATGCTCTCAAACAGCTGTAGGCCTACTTATCAGTCTATAAATAAATTCATTTATTTGGCCTATATTAGTCTAGTTATAGTTGGGCGGCCTGGGCCTGTATAGTTTTTTTAATCAACAATCTTTCCAATTAAGTTGATGCAAAAAAGGTCACACAGATATTGCCTTCTCTTATTAAAGGCTCATCGCCACGCTATACATTGGACTATGAGATTGTCCATGATGCTGTAGGTCTATAAATCGGCTATGCCAATATCATATAAAACAATACAAATGTCTCAAGACGCCTACCAAGCAGTTTGCGTTGCACTGGTCATTTACTTGCCCATGTTCTTACACTTTTGCCACTGCTGCCCTGGGGCTGACTGATGGTGACTGGCTATCAATATGCGCCAAAGACCTTGGTCACCACCCCAATATTACGGCAGTACACAACCTGGTAGGTTGAACCGTCAATCCTTGGGATATGAGTTATTAATAAATAAATAAATAAATAAATAAATACATAAATCAATACAAATAATAATAATAATAATTAAAGCACATACCACATTTGTATTTGGTTATTATGTTCATGTAGGCTGTTGCATATGGTACCCTGCGCATCCTGAGTCGGAGTAGGCACATCGATTGCTCTGTGCTCGATTGCAATGCATGGGTTCGTCTATCGATGTTTCTTGCCTGATTCGTCTTGTAAGTTGAGCATGTTGTGGACTGGGTTTTAAATGACAATTTGAAAGGTGAGCAGCGGTATTTTACTATTGTGAATATAATAATGCTTTGTCTTAGCCTTTTTGTTTTTGATGACTTTTGTTTGTAAAGGGAAAGGCCGAACTGCAGCAGCTGCAAATGACTCGAAATGTGACTGTTTAGTATTCGTATCTAGCCACAATGCTAGCAGCTGGTTGCTACATTTTCAATGAAACATAACCATGGCTTATCTTTTTGGTTAGATTTCTGTGATTACGTAACCTAATGCCCAATGAAAAGATTTATGAATGCCGTTAATCAAATACGAGTTTTGTGTTTTTAGACTTGGGTGTCATAGCTTATTCGTAATCATGTTGATTACACTACCACACAGGCTAGCCATAATAAAGCAGCATGGGTCGCCGCTCGTCTGATAGTGAGGATGACAGTCGGAGCAGACGAAAGAGAAAACAGCGTCGCCGTTCGTCTTCTTCCTCGTCCTCCTCGTCCTCTTCCCGCAGAGTGAGCACCAGCCGCAGCCAGAGGTCTAGCCGCAGGAGCCGCTCCAGAGACAGAAACCGAGACAGAGACCGGGACAGAGACAGGAGGTGAGTCCGATCTGAACCAAGACTTGGAAGTTATAACCTTATAAATCCTATTGAACACAGCATTTATAAAGCGTAGGGTTTTTTGGCTTTCAGTGTGCAAAATGTCACGATTAACGTTACAATAAGATGATCTAGACTAATAATTGGATTAATTATGCGTTTCACCATTTAATTAATGATGCAGGCAATCTTAGGTTGAAATAGACTAAATCAACGTTTGCCTTGTACACTTGCCTCTCTTTTGGGCCCTATCCACTCGTGACACATGACACACACATGGTTGTGGATTACTTGGGAAAAGTAGGTGAATGAAACAACTTGTGAATGTCACAATATACATTTCTAGAGGTACAATTACTGTGAGAAGAAATAAAGCCATTTATTATGATTATGCATGATTATTGACACCATAACTAAAGACAATGAAATATTGATTTCCTCTGTTATGAAATCAGACTTCCTGAATGAAAAAGTAACGATATTGTGAGATAAACAGTCAGATAAATTTTATATTATAGTATTTAATCAAGCTGTCTGTATGATAAAGTTAATTTGTCATAAGCAGGCAGACAAAAAGTAATTTAGGTTTACTTTTTTGAAATATAGATTGAATTTATAATTTTTTTTTTTTTCAAGATTCTCACAATTATCATTTTTTAGTACTTCAGACTATATTGTGACCTGAATAAATGTTATTATTGATTAACCGAAAAATCCTGACATCCATCGTTGAACAAAAAAGGGGTTTTAGATTAAATACTGTTAGAAATGTACTTGTGCTCATTAATATTCATCTGTGCCCTGCTGCACACTATCATAAACAATGATTTGTGAGAAACTAGATGCTACTCCATGCTACACCAAAAGGCCCCTGTGGAGGAGCTGTGGGGCATCCTGCATGGCTCTATAGCTTTTAGCATATACAAATGTTTAATATTGCAAAGTTGTATTTAGCTTTGAATCGCATTTTAGGAATGCATGTTAGCTTTTGAGGTGATCTGTGTCTATTACAAATGGATTCATTATATTGTGTAGTTGCTCTTCTGAAAATTTTGTTGGATTTTTCCTCGATACATCTTTTTGTCATTGGAATCAGCCAACCACTTAACATGATGGCCTTCTCCTTGGGTGTTGCAGGCGGAAAAGACGTTCCAGCAGCAGTTCATCTCACAGTTCATCGCGCAGGAGGCGGAGCCGCAGTGCAGACAGGGATAAAGGAAGAAGCCATCGGTCACACAGGTCACGCAGCCGAGACAGAAGGTATCACACATATGTTTCTTACGTTGCCGCTGTTCTTGAGCAAAACATGTTTCCCTAATGTGCCTGAATATGATATATACCTGCAATATCTTGTTAGGCTGACAATTTGTAAAAACTATTTTTGTGACTATAAATCGTCCCGTTAATAATTTGTATGTTGATTATACGTTGGTTTTATGCTGCATAGCCCTTTATTCCATTGCAACCTTCTCAATTTATTTGGCATGGAACAGATTCAAAGTATTCTGACCCCTTTTGGCTTGATGAATAAATGTAATTTCTGGATAGCAAAAAAGAGGAAACAATAGAAAGGGATATTTAAAATCCATTTTAATCTTTTCATGTTTTTTAATGTGTAGTTTATTTGTAATTATTAGTAATAGCCTACCAATTAAACATAGATTTTGTGAACAGATGCTTTCTGAATGCACACACATTCGCAGCACAGAGCCACCATGATCAGAAATCTCTTTCAGAAACGTAAAGCAGACTGTGTGTGGTGGCCCCTGTCATTAGCATTACTAATCTGCCGTTAATGAACTAGTAAACTATGGTTCTGCTAAATCCCTCTCATGCACACATGCACAACACCAACAGTGAAGAAAAGGTATAAAATATGCACACACAAGGCCCTTTGTTTACTTGTACAGCTGCAGGGAAGAGCAGACATGGTTTTAATCACTAAGGCAAATGGGTAAGATCTTCATTAGAAGGATGAAAGGTACTATGACTCATAAATCCTTAACACTTATAATATGTTAAAACAGTTTCATGGTGTGTATAGTACACAACTGATTTATTTTGAAAATCCGGATCCATAGACATTGCATGCTTTCTGCCTACTCTCAGCGGTATATTTGCACAGCGGCAACAGTGATTAAAACATCCGTTACAAATGGCATTGCTGATGTGGTGTAAGATGAAAGGTGGAGGGGATTTGGAAGATTTAGGAGTACAGTGGATGACATTGGTGTTTACAAATGCTGCTCTGTGATTAGCAGGGCTGCGTTGTGTAATCGGCTTAGCTTTAAGCAATGAGCAGGTGGGTTTGCTGGTATTTGGTGCTGCAGATTTTCTCTGTGTTTATGATAGTGGGTTGGTAGATGAAGGAGGGTGTTAAATGCTGCACTAAGTCGGACTTTTGGCTATTTAGATTGTGTGTTATTATAATATGCCTTGGTAAAGACCTTTCTTTTTTTTCTATTTTTGCAACGTTTTTGTTTGTTATCATTTTCTTAAAGCTGCATGCATGTTCATTTTAGCTATAGAATTTGGCAACCCAAAGAAAAAAAAATTTAAACATAACTCTAACTCTAACATTATGTAATCTGCTTATTCTGAATAAATCATCACAATATGATGGGACATAGATAGGTCATGTTTATGAAATATTTCCTACAGTTCCTACTAATAAAACTTAACGTTACCAAAAACTCTTGTGTTCATTGTGCTGTCTCTACCTCAGCTGGACTTGTTGTAAGCTAGACTGGAGTGTGCTGTACAGGTGCCGTTGGAGCTATTAGTCAGCGATGTGTGAATGAGGCCAAGGGAGCGAGTAGAGAGGCAAGCTGATGGATCAGAGGAGGATTGAGTGGACAGGACTTCATGATTGATACACAGTAAGGATATGAGGTGCTGCGTGCCACCACCATCCCCATCACCACCATCCCCATCACGCTAACCCAGCCTCACCTCCAGAATATGAAAAGAGCAGTGAAGAGAGAGGGAGACAGAGCACCCTGACCACTCAGAAGAAAGCGCAAGGCAACAAGAAGTTACAGGTGAATGGAAGTGCAAAGTGTAGATCTGATGAGCTGGTGCCACTGGAGAAGCTAGGGCAAACTGAAGAGGGGAAATGGAGAGGAAAGTCTAAGGGAGAAAAGGAGTTTGGAGAGCAGATAGGCCAGAGATTAGGGAATTATTCAAAAAAAGATGAGATTATGTGCATCCAAAAACTGCACAAGTACAAGATTGCGAGCAAAGTGGAACACCAAGGGTTGACTGGGAGGGATGTTATTACCATCTTTTCAATCTTTTTTGTATAAATAAAAAATCAATAGATGCCCAAAGTCAGAATAATGCTCCATCAGGTGTTTACCATTATTGTTACTTCATTCTGTTCTTACTCTCTGCGATTTTCCTAGATCCCAATCTGAGCATGGCCAGGTCCCCCAGAGGCAGTCAATCTTGCCCCGAAATGTAAAACAGACAAGAGGAGCAGATTACCTATTTGCCATTAATGTTTATTCTCTTTGATGTGAGCAGGCATACTGGGCCGCATCTCTGTGTGTGCGTGCTCTTCGCTGTGTGTACGCTGGCACCGGAGCATCATGTGTGGGGCCTGATTGAGTGTATGCGAGCGTTTGCAGATTTGTGCGCGTGCATGTTCACACGGGGGGCGGGCGTCGCAGTTCAGTCCACTGGGGCAGAGCAGCGTTCAGTGATCTGAGGTGTTCCCGGTTCAACAAAGAGTGCTCATCACAGCCGGATCACAGGCACGTCTTCAGGTGAGCGCCGAACAGTGCACCGCAGCAGGGGTTAAGTGCGCGCGGCTCAATCAGTCATCCTGTCAGCTTTCTACTCATTGAACGGGTAGCTTTGCAGGCAATGTTGGAAGATATTAAAAGAACATGGGTAATTCAGTGGTGGCTGGTTAGGTCTATGTAACCATTCAGTGAGTAGAGGCATATTCTGCAGGGCATACACAAACATTTTTCTTATGAATATTTCAGCAACGTGTTGAGTTAGCAGGGCATAGTGCTAGCGTCAGGTTTTATCCTGGCTAACTGCTTAGGATGTCACAGGGAGCCTCAGTTATTTGCTCCTGTCCAATACAATTCAGGCAGGTCTGTGCTATTAATTGTGACTGTTGACTGTATTTGTTTACCAACTCTATTTGGGCATAACATTATTAACCCCAGTCTTTGATGATGATGTACTTTATATTATATACCATATTTTAAGTCCCACTTTTTTTCATAGTTTGGCCGGGTGTGCGACTTATACTCAGATGAGACTTATATGTGAAGTTAGAAAAAATATAATTTCCACATCTTCGTTATTGTCACACTGACAACCGTGCAAGGGCACTCTAGGCTTGTGTACCAGTATGGCAGCCACGCAGAAGAGGAAGTGGTGCTTCATCTACTTCCGGAGTTGACGGAGTTGTTCAGAAGCGACACCGAGGATGAAGAATTCAATGGATTTAGTGATTTGGTGTGAGATCAAGAGTAAACTTTGTTAGCTTGTTTTTTATGCTTTAGTTATCTCATTAACTGTTAATATCTTACGTTAACATAACAGACACGTATTCAGCTCGTTGTCTATGCTTCATGTAGCTGAATAAATATACCGGTAAATGGTTTACGTTTGCATGCTATACTGCTATTCAGCCTGTTGTTCTCTATTTTATTGTTATTATTATAGCTTGCCTTTAAAGATAAAATGTCTGTTCTTGGTCTTGGATTTTGTAAAATAAATTTCCCCCAAAAATACGACTTACGAGTCCAGTGCGACTTATATATGTTTTTTTCTTCATTATTATGCATTTTTTCGCTGGTGCAACTTGTACTCCAGAGCGATGTATAGTCCGGAAAATATGGTACTTTGTATGCGCCATAACCCATGAGTCTCATACCACAAATTAACTGGCACCTTTATGTAAGAAGTAGAAATAACTGTGCAGTTCTTCCCAGTATTCCCAGTCAGTTTTTTTTTTTCTAGATTATTATATATTATTAGCTGCTCTGTTTGAATAACCAGTTATAATCTTGTATGTTTGACATCTGCACATTGATATTCTTAAACCCATAAAGTGTTCCATAAAAAATATTTTGACTTATTGGGATAAATATGAAGTCAAGATTGTTTAAAGAATGCTTCATTAGAAAGTGCGTGATTTTAAATGGAGAACTCCAATTGGCCATGTGAGGGAGTGACATGACCTGGTATTTATTTCAGTGAGCAATTTTATTCAGTATAGAATGAGGTGTCGTTCATCTGCTAGATAGCTTTTCACAGTGACACAGACCGTGCGCAAGGTCATCCAGGAGCCTTGGGCACAGGAGGCTGAAAGGTCAGTGAAGCGGTCCATTCTGGAAACAGGTGTGCACTACTCACCCTGTTACTATGGCCATGGCTCTAATTGTACAATAATGCATCTTTGCATCAACAGATTGTGCATGTTATAGCAGGTAGTGTTGCATGTCCATGGCCAGGCCTGTGACAACAACAAAGTTTGATGTGCGATATATCAAAGTAAATATAGATGATAAATGATAATATGGAAATTAATTTATGCCACTGGCACAATAACCCTAAAGCAGATTTAAACCACAAAAATGATTCTAAATCTACAATATTGTTAAAAAATCATGAGCTGCAATAAATAAACAACAGAATGGACCACTTTAGTACTTAGTTTGTATCTATAATGAGTCATAGACGTGAATCATTCAACCTCTGACAGCTTAAATTTGATCATATAGTCAAAAAATAACCAAAAATTCCCCAGTAGTGCAAAAAAAAAAAATGTACACCTGATAAATATTGACCCCCCCCAAAAAATATTGTTCCATCTTTCATATATTGAAGGATAAGTCTCATGTAGTGATGAAATGTTTCAAATCTAAATCTTGTTTTATTGTTGACTAAACTTGCATTATTTCCTCACCCAAGTATTGATGCCATACATCAGGAATACATAAGTGTTTCTTTAGAGGTACACATTATTGTGTACTCTGTGCCTTCTAAAAAAACTCTTTCATGTTAAATTATATGTTAATACTTCATGATTCAACTGTCAGGTCTGTCTCTCTTCTATGGTAAATAATTCGTCCCCTTCCTTTCCAATTATCGGACAGGTCAAATGTTGATGTAAACTGAAAGATGACCTGGTTTTGTTGTGCAGCATCGTCTCTAGTCGATAAAAATCAACATGCTTCCAGTGGTGAGATCTGAGTGCGTTTGTTGTTGTATTCCTCTCTTTGCCCTCTCCACACTCTTACTCTTTTCTGTGTTGTCTTTTTTATTTATCCGCTGTAAAGGCCAGTCAAGCGCTACTCTCCTTTGTTGTCAGAAACCTTTATTTACCAAAGGGAGGAATAAGTGACTGACACAGACAGACTCTTTCATCCCCGGCTCGCCGCGAGCACTGTTCCTCTCTAATGCCAGAGGAAAACCCCCTCACCCTCGCACTGCCAGGCTCCCCCCTCACCCTCACCCTCCAGCCCAGAGCAGCCCTCCCTCCTGCAGGCTCACAGCACACAGTCCTGTCCCCTGGGTTCAACTGCTGTGTTTACACTACACACAACACACACTCACCTCATAATTCCTCTCACACTCAGGATCAGGTTAGGCCAGTTGTCTGAAAATTCATTCACAGTTAACGTGCTTTTCAAATCATCCAAATGATATACAAACAAACGATAGGGCTATACAATTAATCACATTTCAATTACCATTATGATTATTGCATAATCAATTATAATTGAGATTATTAAGTTAATATTGTTAACTGTGTTCAGTGCTTATATACGGGTTTCCTTGGGGGGGGAAGTTGCTCATGGATACCTTCATCCTTGTATTATAACAATTATTTCATCTGTTCATTCTCTTTGTTTTAGACCTGCTGTTCCTCCATCTTAAATAAGCGTAATAATTGTGATTTCAGTTATGATTTATATAATCATGGTTATTACTTTCCATATTCAAGCAGCCCTTGCATACAAAATCTTAATAATATTACAATGCTAATCTGCAGTCTATGACAACATAACCTTCCCCCAATAAAAAAAAAACCTATGTTAACCAGAAGTGCACGGAGAAGCCATTTTTGTAGTAATTATGATAACATGTAAAATTTGTATTTTGTATTAAACTATCAAAAACGAACACTTAATGCAGTTGTACTTTTTTATCTCTTATCATTGTATCAGATTTTATGGCTTGCTTTTCCATTTCAATTCTGTGTTCTAGACATATGTTTCAGTGATATTTTTCTTTTAGATATGTGTACGAAAGAAGGAAATTGTCCGTTTGAGGAATTAACTCTCCTGCTGTGCCTTTGTACAGTTTAGCAAATAAATGTGCACTAATGCCAAAGACAAGAAGCATTCAAACAGTTTTCATTGTGCTAACTTTGTCAGAGAAAAGCTGTATCCGTCTGGCCGCACCAAGAGACAGGCTGAGCAGAGAAGCTTCTCGCTCTGGCAGAGGAAAATGAACACCAAATGTATCTTTCACACATTCTCCTGCCTTCTCCCTGTCTCTTTTCTGTTTAAGCTTCTTGAAGTTCTTCCAAATTGGGTTTTAAATGCCAATTAGGAGGTTGAATGTAGTAAAATAAAAGCAAATGCAGGCAGGATGGCCTTACCTTCTGGCTGGTTAGGCTTCAGAGAGAGTCGAGCTGGACCTTTGGCTCCCAGTGAGGCTTTGAGAGAAATATCCTGCCTAATGAACACATTAATTAGAACCATAACTATTTATAAGATGATAATTAGAAACGAAGGGAGGTAAACTGGGCTTTTCCTGCAATTAATGGACGATTAATTACCGGAGCTAATGAAGTGGATTTTTGAAACGCGTGGAGGTGAAGTACAGAGATGTGCTGCTCACTTTGTGATCACTAGCATAATTATTTTCTCCAGCACCAAAGCGTTTGAGGCCGCGGTCCTCGCCAGGCTCAGGCCAGCTAATAAGCATCATTGCATCGTTATATATGCACTTAAAAAGACTTGCTACTGAAATGACTGTCTAATTATTTCTAATTGGCAGGCCCGTGTGCTGTCATTGAGCTGTTTGGAGCCCAGTGGTGCCCGGGGTCTAATAATGCTCTGGGCGTAGAGGGGAGGGGTTGTTGAAACGGTACGGTTGTGATAGGGGCCACGTTGCACCCTGTGTCTCTCACCCAGCAGGACTCTGGATCCTGTAAAGGTCCTAGTGCTCTTGGAGGTCACCTCTGAGTAGCCAGCAACAGTAGAATTTTAGTAGACTTAATTCTCTTCTTTTAATTAACCGCTTTTGGTATTAATTTATGCACAAGTTGAACGCCACCGTCTGTCCACATCTCTTCTTTCTACTCTTAAACAGGCTTCACACACAATGAGGGAGGGGGTATGTTTCTGTAGCACATGTGATTCAGTGGCCAGGTTTTGAGCTAGCCCATTGAGACCTTTGTAACAGACCATGGACAAGCTTCAAACAGAAGAATACACCTTGTACTTTTGCTCTGACCATATGGACACATTATTTGCGGTATTGCTATATGTACTATATATAATGTTCTTTTTGTGATCGATTTGGCATAATATTGTAAGGTAATATGTCGTTCATTTTCAGTGTTTAAACCTGCTGTTATACTGACCTGTTGTGTTGAATCCCCATGTTAATCAGTGACATATTGTTTTCCTTTTCCTTGTAGTTTATTTTCATTTGAGCAACTTCTGAGCAAATTGCCAGATAATAGAACCACTGAATGCACTTGTCAATTTACTTAAGAAAGCAAAGATACACAGGCCCATGCAGCTAGTCACACACACAAGCATGTGGTTTCACTCACACAATGAGTAATTTAGTTTTGGAAGAGAAAAATGAGCGAAGGAGAGGTAGAGAAATAAAGAAGGATAATATTGCGCCTACACTAAAGCACTGACAATCTGAAAAGTAATGAAACACGTTCTCAGTGTGTGCTTGCTTTTTTCAGTTTCTTTCTTTGTTCTATCTATTCTTTTTGGCTTTAACAGAGTTCAAGATTTCTGAAGAAAGTGAAGATGGATGGATCACCTTTAGGAGTTGTTGCCAATAGCTGCAGGATTGGATGAATTAGGTCTCCCATTTTGCCTCTCTGAACAACAGCATGGTGGAGCACTGGTCATCGCTTCAGCCTCAAAGCAGGTCCTGGGTTTGACTCCCTGGCGATGTGGAGCCTTTCTGTGTGGTGTTCATTCTCAATAGGCTCCTCTCTGGGGTTAGAACTCTCATGAAAACATCTTGAGGGCTATAGGTCTCATCCCACCCCTACAAGTGTATCTATATGCTTAACAAAACCTTTTAGAGTACAGGTATCTATCAATAATGGTTGGTAAAAGGCTTTTCATTCTTTATAGGGCCTGTCTAATTTGGTTCGTGGGACATGGGGTTTATGAGAAGCGACAGATGTATTGTAGTGGATGGGCTTTTTAAGTGAAGTGCTTCTCTTTCTATGAATGACTTGAACTCTCCTGGATTTGTTTCTCCTTCTCTTTGTTCACCTTGACAGCAGCTCATAAAAATGATTTTTAGAAACTTCTCCATAAGAAGTCTCTGTTCTGTCATAAGATAACTTTACTCCAGTGAAGGGGGACTAATAGTGCTGTGTTTTTTTACAGGGCACTTTTCCAGTTGTGTCTTGGTGTTTAATTAAGTGTAGTTTCCCTTTAGTAGTGGAATGTGGCTCTGCTTTTTGTCTGCCCGTTCCTTGGTGCCTTTTACAGTCCACCCACATGGTTTGTCTCAGCGTTTATGATTTTTCTTATACTGGAGTTGTGAGGTTCCTAAATCACTTAAGCACACAGGGCCGAGCAGTCCACATTTAAACAATAAAAGGCTGTTATGCTAAGGGCCCTCAGATCTTCTACCACTTCATAAATACATGTGTATAAAAGGCAGAAAAATACATCTCTCCTAACCAGAGTGCGAGCCAGCGCCTGAGAGCACACCTGCTAATTAGAGCCAGCTTGATGTGAAGCACGGCTGCAGCTCTGTCTTTTCTGCAAGTCCCAATTCATTTTTTTTCTCCCCATCTCTATCTTCTTGCATTCATTGTTCTTGCCTCCCAAACTTTTATAACCTTCATTTCTTCTTTAACCCATCCTTTCAGTTAGGTTTTCATCCTCTGTCGTCTCATTCTACACTTAGCTAAAGCCCAAATATCCGTGTCTCTCTCTGTCCCTTATCAGTCTCTGCCTCTTTCTACTCCACCTTCTCACAGATGGAGGTAAGACAACCAAAACAAGCCATTCTAAACTTGGGCTTACTAATTGTTCCTGTCTGTGATGTATGGTGGGAGTGGGAAAGGGCTTTCAATTGTGTGATTGGCTGTGAGAGAGTTTGCAAGTTATCACCTAGTCCAAGAACAACCTCTACTTGACCTTGTGTCTGGCCCAAGCGGCTAAGCCAGATTCCCCCTCAGCTCCAGCTGCTAATGGGTGTCATGTCAAGTTGCGGCTGCGATGGGGTCAAAGGTTGCTTTTGCAGAGCAGACGGGCCAGTTTTGGATTGCGATTTGGAGGCTGAGTGACACTGGGCATATGTGCCAATAAAGATGCTGTGTAGCACGCATCAGTGTACGCTCACAATGCGTGCACGTACACACCAAGTACATGCAACCATAGAAAGTCGTTGTTTCTCTCATCGTTGGCCGGCCGTTGTCGGTTCATATAGATCTGAGAGAGCTTTGAAGGCCTTTGAACTCTGCTAAATGACTTGACCTTGTGGCTTGTGGCTGTAAGCATGTGTGTTTGGCCGGCTTTAGGGAGTGCAGCCAGTGGGTGGCCCGCATGGGGTCTCATTTCTACTACACAGCAAGGCAAGCATTGCAGACATTTGTGTTGACGACGGCTAAATTAAAAGCAAACTGAAGATTATGACAAATCTAAACATGGCTTTTATGTAGCAGAGGGGGACAAGGAAAACCATTTCTGTGAGTCTTTCATGCTCTGTTTTTTGCTATGTTAATTGTGCTCATATTCAGTGACTGTGCAGCCCTTCCTTATGTGTTATTGAGTGTTTATGTTTCTGTGTGTTAGCATGGTGCCTGATTGCGTCTGTTTGCTGCGTGAACCGAGGAAACACATAATGGCTGCTTGGAAGGAGGAAGCAGCTTGGGAAATGATTTCAACAGCTCTCATAATTAGAGGAATATCATAAATTAAACTTGTGTCTGCCGTCTCGTTTGAAGAGCACTCAAAAGTAATAAATTCTGGATGGTTAACATATTTGCATTCCATTCAGAAGGCAGCGTCAGGCAGGAACAGCTGTTTTCCACGTCTTTTGGCAGCAGGAAATGCACACTGCTCACTCAAGGTGCTTTTAGACTCATTGAAATGGCAAAAAAGAGAAGGAGTGACTTTTAACTGGAACATGAAGCTGCTGCTGTGAGCTCTGTCATTGGAAATAACTCAGCGGGGAACGGCGCATTAATGAAGTTCTTCGTATGTGAAGCTTCCTTCTGTCAATGAGGCCATTTCTTTTTAAATGTTCTTTTACTTTGTAATATCAACTGCTATATAGTATTTGTAGTTTTGTACGCATAGATGTCTGTCCTAAGGTGTCAACTTGGAAAAGACTGTAGGATGAAACTACCTCTAGTTAGTTTTATTTTGGCCGTAATAAATCATACTCTTGTTAAATCACATTCTAGTTTTTATTTATTTTCTGTCCTTTTTAACCAGGAAAGTCACACAGTTTTCCTGGACTGGTGCTTATTACAACAGCTATGGGTCTGAGATGGTGATGCTAAAGTAATGATCATTTTTGTTTCTGTTCTGCAAATATCAAAACAGTGTGAATGTCCATTCACCAATGGGCCTCACGCAGTTCTGTATTTTTTTCCAGCCAAAAATGTGTATGAGAATTTTGGTCTATCCTCCCAGTAGTCTTTGGTGTTTAAATGTTTGGTGTTATACTGCAAACAGGGAAGGATAACGTTGTGGAAGCATGAGAATGATTAGTTGCTTGTGTTGATGTGTCTATGCAAGCTGCACACAGAGCCAGATTTGACTTTGTAAGGGCGGATTAACCAGGGGTGGACTTGGACACTGAAGACGCTCACCTGTATCTGACATTAGCCTAGCATTAATGTCCAATTTTCAATGAGAACAGAAATAGAATGGCAAATGATAAGGCTAAAACACCATTCAGCTTCACACTGGACCGCATAATTACCCCAATGGGCTGTGGTGAAGGGATCATATCATAGCACACACCGGGGGTCAGTGCCGATAAGCTCCAGCCCTGCTCCCAACATGCTGCATAATTACTCTATTGATAATTCCCCGGCTAAACGGACTCGGCCAATTGCAAAGCAGAGATTTAATGGATCGCGCACAGAAACGAGGAAGAAATGGAGGAAGATGTTGGAGGTTGGGCCGGGAGCAGTGCATGTGTGTGTTTGGGGGCAAGCAGCAAGGGCCTTTTATTAGAAATGAAAATATGTTTAGGCCATAGGGGGACCCATTTTCCCGGGCGATAATAAGGCCAATAAAATGTAAAGCAGGGAAAGGGCTTGGCATGGGGTCCAGGCGTAGCTGTTTATCTGTGTGTGTCTGCATTAGGCCATCTATCCCCAGCCTCAAATTAGCTAATCATTCTCCAAGGGGAAGGTCTTGGTCAGGAAATTGACATTTAGCAGCATCGACTCACTCTATTAACTACAGTAAATTTAATTTGCTGCACACCCCAGAAGTGGGCTGTTTTTCCTTCACCATCAGTGGGAGAGAAAGGCAGGCGCAGACAGAGAAACAGTTAGCGAGAGATTGAGCTTATTGCATCTGCTGCTTCTGGCCACAATTTGCTTGGCCGTAAATGTAAAAGACTTGGAACTTGGAACAGTGCATCTCTGTTGTATTTCCCCGTCATGTTGTGGTGATTACAAACATACGCAGGCATTGTCCATTCATAGATTTGCTCATTCCAAGGTCTGTTTGAGCCATTGATGGATTATCTCATGCGGAGACTCCAAACCACCAAAATGCCAAGTTTTTCTTTTCTTTTTTGTCCATCAGCTGTGGTGGTCTGACTCAGTTAATCAGAGCTTTAGTAAACGGCCTTTTCTACATGCTACACTTAATCACATAGCTGATTGATGGTTGTTTTCAACTCAGTCAAAATCTCATTCTTGTTTAAGTTCTTGTCAAATATGTGTGTGCCTTAAATAGATTCCACCATAACACCTTCTTGTAAGGAAAGTGAAAATGCATTGCCTGGACATGTTTTTAGTTTACATCTTAAGTTTTTATCTTGGTAACAGGCAAATGTAACAACCAATAAAACACCAGCAATAGCATAACTCACCTTAAATGAATGTTGGTAATAAAAATAATAATGTCCATAGAGTCAATTATAAAATCCGTTTTTTAAATTCTCTGAGACATTTGGTGAAATGGAGTGGCCCTTTATTGTGTAGTCTGCAGTGATGAAGATATCTCCAGTCTAATTGATGGCAGCACTTGTCAGAGTGTTGTCTGTTAACATGGTGACAGGCACCTGAAGGAAATGATTAGTTTTCTGTCGGCAGGGAGACAGCTCTGGACGTCCCAAACTGCAAACTAATAAAAGGGGGAAAGCAATAAAGCTGGCGGACAGCAGGTTTAACTGTTTTATAGACAAATCAATAAAATGATAGATGATGGAAGATAACTGGTGACTTATCTGCCAATGTCTTCAGGGGGTTCAAATCCGGGCCTTTGTCACACACAGATACATCAGTGTACAGTTATGGGGGTTAAAGATTGTGTCCACATTAAAAATGATGTGCAATGTCATAAATGCATTATATTCTGATAATATGTCTCCATGTATACAGCATCATATTAAAGTGGCAGTTACAGTTCCAATTCTTTTTTCCTTGTGCGTTTGTGATTTTTCATAACTAAATAAAACCCGCACTGTAAATCTTTTTGCTACCAGAGGGCCTGTGTCAGGATCAATACAGGGGACAGGTCTTCCTCCGAGCCCACTTCTAATTGGCTCCATCTCAAGTGTGTACGTAGCAAAGAGGGCCAGGCAAGTGAAAAATGAATTTGCTCTACTCTGAAAATTGTTCCCAATGAGTTACACCTCAATTTATCATTTTGGAGAAGTGTGCAATTGGCAACCACTTACTGTTGATGTGCAGAAATATTGCCATTGATTTATTGATGTACAACCTCAATTTAAAAAAGACAGACAAACCGTTTACAGGCAAATTTCATGAAACTAATGAGAAAACAAATAAATAAATAAACCAAATTGGAAAAAAATGAAATAGCAGCCAACTGCCATTTTGTTCCTCTTAATTCGTTATACAAATTTAACTTTCATTTGATCAGTGTTCCTAGACATACTTTGGAGGGGATTCCAAGATAATGCTATCACTATAAAACAGTGCCATTTCAGTCTTGAGCTTTCACTATTGCAAGTTGTACAAGTATCACGGATACTCAAAATAACAGTTCTACTCACAAACTACTGTCAGAGAGAGTGCTGTTCCTTTGTGTCCCTGTTGTTTGTCACTCACCTTTATTGGTTTAGTTTTTTTTCTCAGCTTCTCGTTTACTGTTATGTTGCCATAAATGTGACAATTTAAAAAAAGGGTTATAGCAGGTCAGGGCAGTCAAGGCAAGCAGTGCTTGTCCAATGAAATCTAAAATCATCGTGTGTCAAAAGTATAATTCAGTAGTTATGAATTATATCCAAATAATCCAGTTTTCCATTCACGTCTTCTGCCTGTTTGAAGCATGGTAGTAGTCATGGTGTTCTTTAGTACATCCTACTGGTCACTGAACAGACTGCATCAACCGCGGTTCCTAACCATGCCATGCCGTGCCACACTTTCTACATGTGCTTTTCCAACCCGGAGAGCTGGTTGTGTTAGAGGCTTGCACATGCATACTGAGGACCACAGCAGGTTAAAACAGCACTTAATAAACCCCATGATAAACCCATGGAGGAATCGGACATCTAAAGAGATTTCGAGTGAGTGCGCATGTGCAGCAGGAGACCACAACAGCAGCGCCAACTTTCAACACAAGTGACTAAAGTAACTTGTTTTTAGTGACAAGACATTGCTTGTAGCTTTGTGTTTGTAATGATTAGGTGTTAGTTAGAAATACAGGCAGCATTTCGTTCTCTAATTAAACTTGCAAGTTCTGTGTTGAACCAAGGATTGTTACAGTTTTTCATTCTAATGTTTCTTTTAGGTGCCTTTCGGTTGCAATTTCATTAAATGTATTAATTTAAAAAATGTAAGGCCATATCAGTGTCAGGGAATGCTGACGTTAGCCCGATATCACTGTAATACATGTCAGAGATGAAGGCTTGTTCATTAAAATGTTTATATGATCTTCTCACCTTTATACACGGATGTATATTTTTAACTTTTGTATTTCGAATACACCCAGTTGGACAGTGATTGTTAAACTCCTGTGGGAAAACACCATTTGCCTCATAAATATGGGGTTTGTTTGTTAAGATTACATCAGTGAGTGTGCCTTTATTTAAATTTCTAGGGTCAGAATAGAAATTAGTTGTGTGAGATTCAGGCAATTGCATAGGCCTTTCAAAGTTTTGGAGTCTTTTCCCAGTCAGTTAATATTTATATCGCCCATTATTAGGACCTCATCATGTTCCAGTTTAGAAAGCATCATGAATAGATCAATAAGAGTTTTGGGTGCTTTGGATGTTTTTGGGTGCTGAAGGTACACGATCAATACCAGCAATAGCCAATTTTTTATCAGGATCATTTACATAACAACAGAGAGAGACTAACAGGTCCACTGACAGGTTATCTAAAGGAGGTGTGGTTGCCATTTATGTTAAAGATCAGCTGTCACAACAAAAAAGTCATTTTCAATATTGATTTCCTTATGACTTATTTAATTTGACAGCCAGGTTTCAGAAAATATAAATATATCTGGATCTGTTTGATTTGCTCAGACTTTAATGTAATCTAATTTAGATGTGATACTATGTACATTCACATCTAGAATTCCCAGCTGACAAACAAGTTATTGTTTTATTAACACAATACCCCAACTTGTTTTTATTTGTTTTTGTTTATTTTTCAGGTCCCATTCCCGTCACCGTCGCTCCCGTAGTCGCAGTCACAGTCGCCGGAGGAGCCGCAGTCGTGACCGGAGCCGACGCAAAGACAGGGACCGTGACAGGGACAGGGAGCGAGACAGGGACAAAGACAGGAGCAAAGACAAAACGGACAAAAAGGGGTGAGTGATGGATGGCTTCCCTCATGCATCGTGTACACTCTCATAATAACAAACACATCAATGCAAGTTGTGAGTGGGTCCTGCAGTGCACAGCAGACTGTCTGCAGAAGTCCAACTGTTTTTAACTGAGTGAAAGCAGAGTCCAGTCCCAGCTCCTTTTGCCTCCCATCTATCACTCTATACCTCCATCCATCAATCCATCAGTGCCTTTCCCCTTCGATTTCCCCCAGCTATCAAGCACGGAGCCAGACTTTGCTTGTAATGCGATATAATTCCCCTCTTGTAAGAAAGGATGTCATGGTTATATTCCAATGGAAGGGATGTGAAAATGGCTAAGATTTGGGTTGCCCGATAAACCCTGATATTCAGACTTTTGTACCCAGTGGACTGTGGGGCAATATGTCCCACTTTTTAACTTGATCATACAGGTCTCTGTTGTAGCTGTTGCTAGAAAACAATAAATGGAGGTCCCTAAAGGGTAAATGTCACACCCCCCTGTGATTTTAGTGTGCAACAGTCTGATAGTCTGATGCACGACTATCAGACTATTAAACCATATATCCGTGTGTGTTGAACAGAATTTTAGTAGAATGTGGCTTTAAAATGGTTTAGTAAAAATAGATGTGCTGATTTTGACAGCGGTAACAATTTAAACAATACTGAAGACGGGCCAGCATTTAGGGCCAGGTTTTTAAATATTGCCTTTGTATAGCTATATAAATATATTTAAAAACAAATAAAGTAAACGCTGAAAGTAGGCTATATCTGTTTTCTTATTAAGTCTTCAATATCCTTCAGATTTGATACGCATCTCTGCCTTTATATCTGACCCTGCCTCGACTTGTCACTGCTGTGTGAATGCTCTCACTAATAAAACTGGAAACAGCTTGTGTCTCCACCTGTGGCATATTGTAGCACATTTTAGCCTATTAAGCTTTAATTTATTCATGAAAGAATAATACAATTGTTTGTTATGTGTTATTTCTGTGTTATTAGTAACTGAGTGTATGAACATGGAATGCAAGTTTCTGTAATAGCTGAAGCAAAAGTAGTGGGTGGAATAATTTGATTATAAACTTTACAGGATGTTAAAGAATGTGAACTTGATATAATTTCCTGAAATTTGATTTTGAAAGCTGAAGGCTTCATTGCCACCACTTGACAGTGATATGTCTCTCCGTCTGTGACTGTGTGATACAGAAGTTTATGTGCTATCAAGTGCTCATTTAGAGGCAAAAGACAGAAGCTGCAGATTGTTACAGGAATATGTAAAACATAACTTCCAATCTTGCGCCCCATCTGTCTCCTCCATTCTACTTCTTCTCCTCTTAATGGTGACAGGGTCTTTACCATGCTCGTCAGCTCACACTGCCACGCATGTACATGCGCTGCTCCACTCCAGTCTCATTTACATCCAGGTCTCTGGGCTGGCGGCTGGTGCTGGGAGAGGGGCTGTGGTGTTGTTGGCACGGTGGGGTGAAGATGAGGCTCAGGGGCTTTCTAGTGTCTGTCAGGATGAAAGAAGGGCCCCTCAGAGCGGCACCCTGACACACGTCTGTGTGCGCGCATGTGGTGTTGTCGTCATTAAACATTTAACACTCCTCTAGTATGACAGCAGGCTGCGTGCTGCTCCAGCACCATGTTTTCATGCAAAATTTATTGAAAAAGACAAGCACTTGTTAAGAGATCTTGCTGCCTTTTTTCAAAAAATGGCAGGGGCTAAGTGTGCATTTCAGGGTCAGGGTATGTGTTTTGTCAGACTGCTCCACTTATGTTAGGAGGTTGGTTTTGCCTTGTCTAATACAGCCAATAGGAAGCAAGTCACTTACAAACGCATTCCAAAAGTTCATAACCAGTTAGTTTACTGCACATTTTATGAAACTACCAATAGAGTTTTGTACCCTCAATATCAAGATTATTATAAGTTATTATTTATATTTGTCATTTCTTAATGTATCATGTGAAGTATCCATAACCATAAGAAATAAATGAAAGGCTCTAAATACTGAACTGCAGACAGCAGACCCGCACTTGTTATAATGTAGTCCCTGGGCTTTCACACAGGTCAGGGTTACTTTGGTTAATATCATTTTGACTCTTATTTAATCAATGTCTAAGAAACAGTCTCAGTACTATGTGAACAAGTGCACCATTTCCCTCCGGCAGCCAATGACAGAAGTATCATTTGAATGTAACAGCAATCTCCACCTGATGTTCCAACCCAATTCCCACCTGTAATTAATGAGCAGAAACCTAGAAACTCAAGTTAACAGATGGCTCTTTCTCCACTGGATACAACATGTTTAAAAATATTTTTAATTACTACTCAGTGTTTTAAATGTGTTGGCATCATTAAATGCTGGAGTGGTTCAGGCTTTGATTAAGCTTTGAGGAACATTTCTGGGCTATGGATGGAGTACAATCAGGGCTACTTTTTTAGGGCTGGGTAAAACACCTGCTAAATCACCAAACTGCTCTCCTTTGGCTCTCTGTGCCACATTTTCCAAACTCCATAAAAGCATTTGTCTGGGATATAAAGACCTTAGCCCCTTCCCTCAGGTGTGATGACCACTGCTGTCTTTCATTAGTGGGCGGGTAGTGAAAGAACGTGGGCTGGCTCCATCCTCTCTACATCCTCAATCAGACAAGTCTGTCCAATTAGGCTGAACTTCTTGTCTGAGCTGGGTCACCAGAGGAGCAGCGGTCCACCAGACTCAATTGCATGTCATTTGAGTGTGAAATGGGTGCAAAGAGCCTTGTGGAGACCTCTCGTGTGAGCAGCCGTTATCTTTCTTTTGAATATAATATTTCGGATAGCATAATGAGTTCAGGATTAAGTCCATGAAATTATAAAATAGTTTTAATTTTATAATTTGATCTCTTTGTCAAGAACGACAGAAGCTTGAAAAGTGATTTAGGAATATTCTCCGCGTCAAGCTTGTGAAAACATACTTAAATACAGCGCCTTATTGTGAACCTCCATTGTTTGCACGCATAACAGCAGATTTTAAAATCTTCTAAACGTTTTGCAAAGACTCTTCCCTGACATTGGAGTCTTCCAGCCAACCCGTTCAGTTCTCGCTCTGTAAATGTGATTGTTTGGTAATTCCCCTCATTACTTTGTTTTTCCCTTGACGTGATAAACAAAACCCAGGCTCACCATAGGGGTCCCAGCTGCACCCGCGGGCCTTGGTTTGGCTAGCTCTGCTCCGACGCTCAGCCTTAACCTCCACAAGCTGAAGACGCTGAGAGGCAAAGAGAAAACTATTACAAGACCCAAGACGCACACTAACATTGACTGAGCAGTGACTCTAAGGAAACAGTGGTCGGCTTCTTTGCCTCTGTTGAACATCTAACAGCTCATTAGTGGAGGTAATACACAGAGAAATGAGTTTATGTGTGCTTGTGTGTGCATAGCCTGTGCCCGGGGCATCTTGCTAGCCTGTTGGGAGTCTGTATGGGTGGTGTGTGGACAGGACCGCTGGCTGGTGTGGTCCATAATATACTCACACCAAGACTGTAGGCTGTGTCTGGCTTTGGGAGCTAGTTCAGGGGAGGTACTTCAAACAATGTCCTCAGAAGGTTAGGATACACTCGCATTGACTTAAATCAATGAGCGGTAAAAGTGTGTGCGCATTAGAGTGGTGGCCAGGAGCAAGACGAGCAAGCTGAGATGTTGTACGTGCTTCAGTGGGGGCTGGGAGGAGTGATGCCCACATACAGCGGGTGGACAGTGAGCGCATACATCCCCACAGACCAAGAGCGAGGCAGCTGGACAGGTTTTGGCCCATGGCTGTATGCAATCATTAGCTGCTTCTTTACAGCAAAGATAATAAACAAAAATTGGATAGAAGGATGGAGAAATGTCGGCCGTGGGACCTTGATAAACAGACTTTGATGTGCGCAAACATACAGTGCATTTATTTAAACCACACTGACAACTAATTGAGATGGGATGTTGGCCAGATCTTGTCCAGCCGCATTGTACAGAGTAAATAACATTTTAAAACATGATCTCTTTTCTGTTCTCCTCCTAATAAATTAATTAATCAATAAAATATTAATAAATTACAGACATATTTTTGAATACCCAAATATGGTTTGGGATATATTATCAGATTAACATACTAGAATCCAGTCAGTCCAGTCTGATTTTATTTACTGATTTTATTCCTATAGCTGTTATAGTTTGAAAAGGTTTAAAAGTCCAGTTTTGTGGCAAATAAAAAAAATAAGAATAAGAATATTGCTGGTCCTTCCTGAATGACCTATCTGTCCCTGATACAGGCACGAGTCAGTGGGCAAATGCTGGAGAGGGGGAAAGAGAGAGAGAGAGAAAAAAAATCTGGCCACTTTTAATCACAGGAGAGACACCCTGAGTGAGCGATAGAGCGCTGTGACAATCCACTTAGTGCGCTCTGTAATCTGTTTAACCATTTACCCAGTAGTTAAAGCAGTAGGCACACACCAAACTCCACTGTAACAGACTTGTGTGAGAGTGTGTTGATGTTTTTTGCTGCCTTCTGTGGGCACTGAGAGAAGCCAGGGCTGGAGCGCGATGACAGAGACCAGACTGGGCCAAATAGAGGATCCCTCCAATCCAATTACCCTGCTCCTCTCCTCTTCTCTCCTCTTTACCTTACCCACTTTCCTTCTCCTTGTTGCTTCTTTCAGGGCCACAGAAGCTAGTGGTGGCAGGCCTGGCTAGTGTTGGAAGTTGTAGCTCAGCTTTACGGATCAAACGAGGATCCAGACAGGATTATATGCAGCAGGTTACCAACAGTAAAAAGATAGGCCTGTTCAGATTTAGAAGGGTTATGTAAAATTTCTTGTAAACAAAGTGATAGAAATGTTGTTTTCCAGCCTCATCCTAGTCTTACCTCTCTGGCTGTCATAGGGTTGAGTTGTTGAATCAAATGTAGGGAGGACAGTTCAAAGACGAGATTGTTATGAGGAGTGATAAATAAAAAACACACTTATTAATGT
>JACM01027853.1:0-11617 GCA_000787095.1 Periophthalmodon schlosseri | reverse complement strand
ACTGAGACCAGAGAGGAACACAAAGAATGTAATAATGAACCGTTCTAATACAAAAGCATATAACTAACTAAAAAATGTTTAGAATAATAAAATACAGCACTTACCACTTCATCTATATAGCAGATGCATATATTTTATTGTTAAATAAAATACTAAAATACTACAACTGCCAATGTGTGCTGATTATAGCTTACCCTTTTCCTGTAGTTTTTTTACTGTCTTGTCATAGCAAATAATAATAATAGCCACATAACATAACAATAGTAACATAATTAATATGCAGAAGACTCCGCTGTCCTGCCCATGGGATAACGCATGACACACCCTGATACTGTATATAGATAAGCAGCAACACATCAACAGTGTTGTTTGAATTACATCAGAGCATGCTATGTTATTAGCCTAGTAGTATATTATAGAAATGTCCTGTGTTATTTTACAGCTCATGCTGTGCTTATTTCTGCATTTGGACATGGTTACATCTTCTTTCTTTACATGTCAGCTGAGAAAAGAGTTTATTCTCAATACTTTGCACCAGGCAGGAGATGTGGTTCTTGGTGGATTGTTTGAGGTGCACTACACTGCTATATTTCCTAACAGATCCTTTACCTCAGAACCTCAGCCACCTGTCTGCCTCGGGTGAGTCCATATTTTAAACAGAACAAGGTATACTTATATGTTTTTTTTTTGTGTATTTGAATGATTAATATTATGTTTTTTCTCACTATTATGCCTATTATGTATATTTCTTATGGATTATTATGCATGTATACTTGTGTACCAACTGTGCTCAAAAATGCATAGCAAATTTACTGCCACACACCGCTAGTCAGATATTGAAATAACTTTTTTTTCTTCTTAGTTTTGACACTTTAGGTTTCAGGCATGCCTCAACCATGGCTTTTACTGTAGATGAAATCAATAGAAGATCTGATTTGCTTCCTAATCTCACTTTGGGATACAGTCTGTTTGACAACTGCGGGGCTCTGGTGGTTGGTTTGAGCAGTGCACTGGCAGCAGCTGGTGGCCAGGAGCGACAATATGTACTACAGGAAAACTGCACGGCACCTCCCCCTGTTATAGCAATAGTTGGTGATCACTACTCAACATTTTCCATTGCAATCTCTGATGTATTTGGCCTATACAGAATGCCTATTGTAAGTTTCCTTTTATATTCTTGTGTTTTAAATCATTTTGTCTCCTTATTATGCACCTAATATTGTAAGTAGAATAATTAAGATTCATGGTTCATTTGATTTTCAAAGTTTTGTAGTTCCCTGTAATATGACTACTGCCTTATATTGGGTTAAAACCTAATAAAATTAAATAAAAAATAAAAGTTGTACCTAAATTACACCCCCGCTAACTATGTATCTTTCACTTGACAGGTGAGTTACTTTGCCACATGCTCCTGTCTCAGTAACCGTCAAAAGTTCCCATCTTTCTTCCGGACAATACCCTCTGATGCCTTTCAAGTAAGCCTTTGTTGTTTTATTAACATATATCCATATTACAAATAATATTAATTGTTTTGTAATGACTTATCAGGTGCGTAGCATGATTCAGATTTTGAAACATTTTTCCTGGACATGGGTGGGCCTCCTGGTCAGTGACGATGACTATGGGCTGCATGTGGCACAGTCTTTTCAGTCAGACTTGCCACAGGTTGGAGGAGGCTGTCTGGCTTACACTGAAACTCTGCCCTGGGACAGTGATCCGGAGGAACTGAGGAGGATTGTACATGTAATAAAGACATCAACAGCCCGGGTTGTCATTGCATTCGCACATGAGATCCACATGATTAACCTTTTGGAAGAGGTCTGTAGAAACAGTTTATATTATAAATATATTATAAATAAAATGGCAAAAAAAATGAATACATCATATGTAATACATAATTTATTGTTCGTAGATAGTGAGGCAGAATGTAATTGGTCTGCAGTGGATGGCCAGTGAAACATGGACAACAGCGACAGTGTTGCAAACTCCCAATCTCATACCATATCTTGCTGGAACAATAGGCATTGCCATTCGCAGAGGAGAAATACCAGGACTAAAGGATTTTTTGTCCAACATTAAGCCTGAAGCATATTCTAACAGACATAACATGGTAAAGAGCAATATTTCTGTCCAGCAGTGAGCCATATTTGTTTAACAAAAAAAAAAAAGAAAAAAAAAAGAAAATAATAATAATAATAAAAATAACAACAGCAACAACAACAACAATAATAATAATAATTATAATAATTATAATAATAATAATTCATTATAATAATAATAATTCATTGCAGGTTAATCAATTTTGGGAGCACACATTTGAGTGTAGGTTTGCCCCAGCTTCTGCAGAGTGGACAGAAGCTGGAGGAGCTTTGTGCACTGGACATGAAGATCTCCAGAACATAGACACTGAGTTCCTGGATGTGTCCAACCTCAGACCAGAGTATAATGTGTATAAGGCTGTGTATGCTTTGGCTCACGCTCTGGACCAACTGCTGCGTTGTGAACCAGGGAGAGGGCCTTTCCCTGGGAACAGCTGTGCCACTCTGCACACACTGGAGCCATGGCAGGTGTGGTAAACATGATTAAGTAAGATTAGCATAATTACAAATGTATTAGACTTTTTATTTTTCATTCTGTTTGAAGCTGGTCCATTATTTACAAAAAGTCAACTTTTCCACCTCATTTGGTGATCAAGTGTCTTTTGATGAAAATGGTAATGTCTTGCCAATCTATGACATCATGAACTGGGATTGGTTGCCAAATGATCAAATCTATATTCAGAATATTGGTGAGGTAAAAATGACATCTGCTGGGGAAGATCTCAGAATTCATGAAAATAAAATATTTTGGAATTTTGAAAACAAACAGGTAAAAGCTTATAACATGATATAACTGAATTTTATCAAATTCATTCAATGTTTTATCCTTTACTAAGTGCACATTTGTACACAGCCTCCTCAGTCAGTGTGCAGTGAGAGCTGTCCTGCAGGAAGCCGCATGGCCAGACAGAGAGGTCAGCCTGTGTGCTGCTTTGACTGTATCCTCTGTTCTGAGGGCACCATCAGCAACACCTCAGGTCAGAGGCTCTTCACAATGGCAATAGTTTTACAACTTATGAGAAAAGCATTCTGAAACCTACAGAGGCCCTAGTGTTGCCTACAAAAGTAAATAATCACCTTGTTCACACAAGATAATTATCTTGTTCGCAGAAAATAGTTACACTATCATACAAGATATTCCATTTTTTAGGGGACTTTAGGCACTCCATAGTACCTCATTAGGATATACCCGTTTATTGTTTGAAGTTGCAATTTGTATTTCAGTAATGATTAATGATGAACTCTGCCACAACAGTGTGGTAGATTAATGATGACAGCTTCATGTTTTTTGACAGATTCTATGGACTGCAGCGTGTGTCCGGAGGACTTCTGGTCCAGTCCTGCTCGTGACCAGTGTGTTCCTAAGAAAACAGAGTTCCTGTCCTACCATGAGCCTCTGGGGATCTGCCTGACCACCGCCTCACTGCTGGGAGCATTTATTGGTCTGTTGTCACCGCCTCACTGCTGGGAGCATTTATTTGTGCTGTTGTGTTTGGCATCTTTGCATATCACCGTAGCACACCACTGGTCAGAGCTAATAATTCAGAAATGAGCTTCCTGCTCCTGGTGTCTCTCAAACTGTGTTTCCTGTGCTCACTGCTGTTCATTGGACGTCCCAGACTGTGGACATGCCAGCTGCGACATGCAGCATTTGGGATCAGCTTTGTGCTGTGTGTCTCTTGTATTCTGGTGAAAACTATGGTGGTGCTGGCTGTGTTCAAGGCCTCAAAACCAGGAGGTGGCGCTATTCTCAAATGGTTTGGTGCACTACAGCAGAGAGGGACTGTTTTTACTCTGACCTTCATTCAAGCTGTCATCTGCGTCACTTGGCTGGTGACTGCTTCACCTGCTCCTCACAAAAACACTGACTATTATAATGATAAAATTGTTTATGAATGTGTGGTTGGTTCAACAGCCTGGTTTATTGTTTTACTTGGCTACATATGCTTTTTAGCTTTGTTGAGTTTTATGTTAGCATTTCTGGCCAGGAATCTCCCTGATAATTTCAATGAGGCCAAGCTCATCACATTCAGCATGTTGATCTTCTGTGCTGTGTGGGTGGCCTTTGTCCCTGCTTATGTCAACTCTCCAGGTAAATATGCAGATGCAGTGGAGGTGTTTGCCATCCTGGCCTCTAGTTTTGGCCTCTTGGTGGCGCTGTTTGGACCTAAATGTTACATAATTCTTTTTAGACCAGAGAGGAACACAAAGAAAGGCATTTTCAATCAAAGCTTAAGCAAATCCTCTAAGTATCATTAACACTAAATCATTATTATTATTGTTATCATAACTTTTTTTAAAGGACGGGGTATTATCCAAATCTACTTTTATTAGCTTTCTACCATGTTCTAATTGTTCTCTCATTGAAAACATGCTTCAAGTGGTTTGACATGTCATCCATGAATGTTTGAATAATCTTGCAATCTCTCCCAGCCACTACTCGAACCCTCCTTACAGTTAGGAGTACGGGCTTGTACAAGGCTCAGCCCACAAGCCTGCGTCACACATGCTTCTGCACCTCAATTTTTCAGAGTTATACAAAAACAGGATACAAAACAATACATTATAACATCACAAACCTGATGTGATGAAGGGAAGTGACATAGCGTAGGGAGCAAGGGGAGAGGGAACCTGAGCGGCAAAAACTAAACTGAAACTAATGAAAGATACATTGTTTTTGGCGAATATTGCATTTTCAAAACTATAAAAGGTAACATGGCGATCTAAATATGTAACGTTAACAATTAATACCCCATAGAAGTGTAATACCTCATTCACCTTACCTTTGCAACAAAACACACAAATTCATTCGTGCATTTCCTATCGCTGCAGGGATGGGGTGCTAAAACAGCTTCTAAGCAGTAATCCCCATATTTCTTTTACAATGCCAACTTCCTCGAACTTATCTTGTCTCCAAAGTCAAGATGTCATCCGATTTTTGCTGCTACCCTGCAAATGCAACTCACTTTGTCAGTTTGTGATCCAGAGCATGAGTTCAGCTCATTCTTTACCACTAAGGACTGATACAAAATGACTTTCTTCCAATCTGCACAGAATATGATCACTAGATAGACCAAAGTATCTTAGCTATAAAGCAATCTGACACTTTTTACATTCAATTTACTGTCAAACAACAACAAAAAACTACATATTCACACGTCATCCATCTAGCAGTCCTCTGTATGTTGAGAATTCTTTCTGGGCTGTACTTTAGGCCCTGCCTCTTTCTAAGCTGCACCCCTGGCGGCTGACACAGAAAATTGAAAGACATAATTGTATAAATACACCTGATCTTACAAGCAAACATGGGTGGTATTAGTCCAGTCATGCAGAGCTATGTGGAGCATACATTTCATATTCTGCTCATTGTTTTCTATGCCTTTTGTATTGGGTTCTCTTTCCACTTGCCAATTACAAGGACAGTTTCACCTCAACACAATGCAAAAAGACGGAGATGTGATTCTGGGTGGGCTATTTGAAATCCACTTTTTCTCTGATTTTCCTGATCTGACATTCACATCACAACCACAGCAGCCCGTTTGCTATGGGTGAGTTCAAATCCAGTCACAATATTCACTTTTTCTATTTACAACTCAGTGGGCTTGCTCTTAACTTGTTGTTCCTGATCAATCTACAATATTGATTTGTCTCCTCTTATTACTCATTACTGCTATCTGTTAGTTTTGATGTCCTAGGTTTCAGACAGGCCCTAACTATGGCCTTTGCTGTGGAGGAAATCAATAGCAACACTGATCTGCTCCCAAACGTGACTCTTGGATACAGTTTGTATGATAACTGTGTTGAACTCGGTATCGGATTTCGTGCAGCCTTGTCTTTAGCTGCTGGGCAGAAAAAACATTTTGTATTAAATGATTCATGTGTGGGTGCACCTCCAGTCCTGGGTATTGTAGGTGATTCCTCTTCTACACGATCTATTGCTATATCGAATGTCTTAGGATTGTACAGAGTGCCCATGGTGAGTATTTACTGGTAAAAATGGAACAGTTATTAAGAAATGTACATTCTATATTGTTTTTAATGTCAGATGTCCCATTTTAATTGATGTGTCTTAGGTGAGTTACTTTGCCACATGTTCCTGCTTAAGTGACCATAAAAAATATCCTACTTTCTTTAGGACCATTCCAAGTGATGCTTTCCAGGTAGAAAAAATCTAAACAAAACTCGACCCTTGGCATATTATAGCTTTTCATAACAGGGGCTGTATTATAGGTGCACGCAATTATTCAGATTTTAAAACACTTCGGTTGGTCCTGGGTAGGTCTACTGGTCAGTGATGATGACTATGGCCTTCATGCTGCCCAGTCTTTCCTGTCTGACCTCTTGCCGTTGGGTGAGGCATGTCTAGCATACCTGAAGGTTTTGCCCTGGGACAATAACCAATATGAAGTTGAGAGAATTGTGCATGTGATAAAGAAATCTACAGCTCGAGTAGTCATTGCATTTGCACATGAGAGCAGCATGATTCCTCTGATGGAAGAGGTAAATGTAAATGATTGTTGTCACAGTCAAATTATGTTTTTTACCAATAAAATGACTATCCAGGTAGTGAGGCAGAATGTGACAGGTCTGCAGTGGATTGCTAGTGAAGCATGGACAACAGCAACAGTGTTGCACACTCCACACCTCATTCCATATTTGCGAGGAACACTGGGCATTGCCATCAGGAGAGGGGAAATACCAGGATTAAAGGAGTTCCTATTACAAACACTGCCCAGACAGTCAAACAAAAGTACTGGTAATAATGACATTGTAAGTAGTCACTTTTCCTTTGTATTATTGGCTAAACACAATGCTATAATCTTCTTACTATTCATTGCAGGTTCACCAGTTTTGGGAGCACACATTTAAGTGTAGGTTTGCCCCTGCTCCTGCAGAGTGGACAGAAGCTGGAGGAGCTTTGTGCACTGGACATGAAGATCTCCAGAACATAGACACTGAGTTCCTGGATGTGTCCAACCTCAGACCAGAGTATAATGTGTATAAGGCTGTGTATGCTTTGGCTCACGCTCTGGACCAACTGCTGCGTTGTGAACCAGGGAGAGGGCCTTTCCCTGGGAACAGCTGTGCCACTCTGCACACACTGGAGCCATGGCAGGTCTAAACATACAGTTTCATTAGCACGATGTACTCCTAAGTACTTGTTTATACCTCATTAAAAGATTCAAAGGTATTGAAAATGTTTCTTTTCATAATTCACAGTTTGTACATTATTTGCAAAATGTGAACTTTACCACGTCGTTTGGTGATGAGGTGTCCTTTGATGAGAATGGTGATGCAATACCTTTATATGATGTAATGAACTGGCTGTGGCTTCCGAGTGGACATATACAAGTTCAAAATATTGGTGTGGTTAAAAAGTCAGCCCAGAGAGGAGAACAGCTCCATCTCAATAAGGACATAATATTCTGGAATTTTGAACCCATGAGGGTCAGTTTTGCACATGCACTTAACTTTGATTTGTGAGCTGGATAATGAGGTTAATGATATGGATGCTTATAGCCTCCCTTGTCAGTGTGCAGCAAAAAGTGTCCTCTGGGAACTCGCAGGGCAAGAAGGAAAGGAGAACCTGAGTGCTGTTTCGACTGCATAACATGTTCTGAAGGGGAGATCAGCAACACAACGGGTATGAATTGGATTTCAACGATTTTTAAACAATTAAAAAAACTTCAAAGTATATGGAATATTCTCTTTTACAGAGTCCACAGAATGCATCCCATGTCCAGAGGACTTCTGGTCCAGTCCTGCTCGTGACCAGTGTGTTCCTAAGAAAACAGAGTTCCTGTCCTACCATGAGCCTCTGGGGATCTGCCTGACCACCGCCGCAGTCTTAGGAACTTTCATTTGTGCTATAGTCCTCCTGATTTTTGTTCATAGTCGAAAAACACCTATAGTAAGGGCCAATAACTCAGAACTTAGTTTTCAAGTCTTATTATCTCTCAAACTGTGTTTCCTGTGCTCACTGCTGTTCATTGGACGTCCCAGACTGTGGACGTGCCAGCTGCGACATGCAGCATTTGGGATCAGCTTTGTGTTGTGTGTCTCTTGTATTCTGGTGAAAACTATGGTGGTGCTGGCTGTGTTCAAGGCCTCGAAACCAGGAGGTGGCGCTATTCTCAAATGGTTTGGTATATTACAGCAAAGAGGGACTGTTTTTACTTTGACCTTCATTCAGGCTGTCATCTGCATCACTTGGCTGGTGACTGCTTCACCTGCTCCTCACAAAAACACTGACTATCACAATGATAGAATTGTTTACAAATGTGTAATAGGATCCTCTGTGGGTTTTGCTGTTCTTCTAGGCTACATTGGTTTACTGGCTTTGTTGAGTTTTATGTTAGCATTTCTGGCCAGGAATCTCCCTGATAATTTCAATGAGGCCAAGCTCATCACGTTCAGCATGTTGATCTTCTGTGCTGTGTGGGTGGCCTTTGTCCCTGCTTATGTCAACTCTCCAGGTAAATATGCAGATGCAGTGGAGGTGTTTGCCATCCTGGCCTCTAGTTTTGGCCTCTTGGTGGCGCTGTTTGGACCTAAATGTTACATAATTCTTTTTAGACCAGAGAGGAACACAAAGAAGGCAGTTATGGGCCGGGTTTAAGGAAGTGGAGATAGAATTTAATGTGACAATAGTGTAATTCGATATTGTTTTCCATCCCAATCCCACTTTTTAATATTTGAGTGTTGAAATATTTGTACAAAAGTCTTTAGTATGAAATAAATTAATAATGCAAAGCTATGTGTGTGCTTTGTATTTTATGAACGTATCTAATATTCTTCATACAATTTTATCTCAGCTCTGGATGTGGACATGTTAAAATGCACTTTTAGACACAGAAAAGAAACGGTCAATATGTTTTATTTTATCAAGACTGTTGCAGAAAAATGGACCAAACAAAAAAATCATCTCATTTATTTAATTCTTGAAGCAAAGATTATCTCCTCATCACATATTTCTTAGTATTCTTCTCAGGTCTCAAAAGTATTACGAAGCATTTTGGTGCAAAAATGCAAAGTAATAAACCATAACTGGAGGCCAGAATAGCAAAGATTTCTACAGCTACTGAGTATTTTCCAGGAGAGCTGACATAGGCAGGGACAAAGGCCACCCAAACAGCACAGAAGATCAACATGCTGAACGTGATGAGTTTGGCCTCATTGAAGTTGTCTGGGAGATTTCGAGCCAGAAAAGCCAAGAAGAGGCATGTGCAGGCCAGCAGCCCAATGTATCCCAGGACCAGAGAGAAGCCCAGCACAGACGCCATCGCACACTCCAGAGTGACCTTTGACCCTTGCACACCCAGGTCCACGTGAGGTTCTGGAGGACTGACGCACAGCCACACAATACAGATGAGGATCTAAAGATTAAAAGACAATTATGTTTCAGCTCAGGTTTCAAAGTTCAAGACCAAATGAGATAAAATTATTTCACCTGTATACATGTGAGCAGGCACACACTCCCCCTCTGTTTTCTTGGACCAAACCATTTAACAAACATCTCAGCACCGGGTCGAGCTGAGCGGAAAGCTGCAAGAACCACCACAGTTTTGACTTGGAGACAAGAGACAGAAAGCACAAAGCTGATGCCAAAGGCGGCCTGCTGGAAGCGACAGGACCAGACCGATGGTCGACCAATGAACACCAGAGAGCACAAGAAGCACAGTTTCAGGGACACGAGAAGTAGGAAGCTCAGCTCTGAGTTGTTGGCTCGAACCTGAAATGAAAATAGATCAACTCTCTTTCTTGGTAAAACTCAAATATGAGACAAATATATTTTAGTACCATCGGTGTTTGTCGGTAGTAAAGGAACACCACAAAGACTGCAGTGGTCACTACAGCTCCAGACACAGCCACTGTGGTCAGAGTGATGCCCAGAGTTTCATTAAAGGAGAGGAAGTCCAGCTGTCGAGGGATACAGGACGTTTTATATGCGTTTGACCAGTATTTAGGTGGACAACGGTGACATTTCAAAGAATCTTCCCATGAAACAAAAGCATAACCAGGTGAGTGGGTGACTCAAAATGGGGAAGAGGATTAGTAAAATATGATGTACTTGTTTTGTTACTCATTTCTCCATTTGCACAGGGGATACAGTCAAAGCAGCAGGGTGGCTCTCCTTTTCTCACAGCCTTCCTTGTTCCTGGAGGGCAGCTCACACTGCAAACTGAAGTAGGCACCTATATGAGTTACAAAATCGTAATTAAGAAATATACAAATTGATAAGTATATTCTTAAACTGTAGTTTGATAACCTCATTTGCTCCCGTGCTCCACTGAATCGCTGTTTCATTCAGAACAATGTCAAAGCCATCCACTTGTCCAATTAGAACAAGTCTGAGTGACCCTTCAGGAGTCTTCTGCCAGTTGATCAAATCATATTTTGCTGGAATATCACCTCCTTGGAAATAAAACTGCTCGCCCTGAGGTGTGGTGAAGTTGACTGTGCGCAGGTGCTCAAGAAGCTGGAGGCCAAAAATAGACAAGTGAGAACAATAACAGTATTAGTGCATGTTTTCACTTACCTGTGCAGGTGTGACATTCTGAGAGGAGCAGTTGGATGTGGCAGCAGAGGCCTCAGTGTTGGGGCAGGACAGAAGGCTGTGGAGGGCATGAGCTGCTGCATAAACTGCCAGATAAACATTATATGTGACCCTTAACTGGGACATATCAGTGAAGTGATTCTGCACCCCATGCAGGGACTCTGTCCCATTACAGGGAGGAAGAGGAGAGGAGGATGAAGACAGAGGAGTACAGCCAAACACCTTTTCCCAGTATTCTCTTAAAAACTCATTTTCTGGACGCTGTGAAGGGTGTAAATTCTTTATGTAATTTTCAAATCCCTCTATATTAGAACTTCGGATGGCCACACCAAAAACACCACGAGCCACTCTTGAAGTGGCAGGATGTTTTAGGAGGTCCCCACTCGTACTCCAGGCCTCGCTGGCCAGATATTGTCTGTCAGTCACCTGATGAAGACACACAATATGATAAACATTGCACAAGTGTACGTGATATCCCAGTATGTTCATTTTGCATTACATTTATTCTGTTTAGTTGCACAAACAGCTCTCTGACGTCTGTGTACCAAGTAAAGATCACAATGACTTTAGCAGCTGAGGCCTTGATAGTAAGAGCAGCTTCTCTGGCATCAGAGATTATGTTTTCTCTTCTGAGAGTTCTCACAAAAGCCAAACACATAGACCCCACAGTCTCTTCCTGAAATATCTACAATACAGTTTAGCTAATCTTTCAAATATGTAATATTATTATTATCTCATCTGAAATACCTTTACTGCCCCAAGTCCATAGTCTGTATTGGACACCACTGCTCCAATCCATGTCCACTGGAAGTGCATGGCCAGTTGTGCCAGGGCCCGGGCTTGATAGATGTCACTCGGGATTGTCCTGAAGAAGTTCGGATACTGCTGTCTGTCACTGAGGCAGGGGCAGGTTGCAAAGTAGCTCATCTGAGAAAAAAAAAATCATTAGAAAAAATATTTT
>JACM01073048.1:0-14402 GCA_000787095.1 Periophthalmodon schlosseri | reverse complement strand
GAATGTGTAACCTTCTTGAGGACTTTGTACTTCATGGGGACCAAACATCAGGTTCATAGAAGAAAATCTTTCAATATTAGATCAACGGGTAAAGGTTTACAGGCTAATTTAGGTTACACAAGTAGTAACTATGGTGAAGGAAATCCATTTCCAGGAAATGGCTGCCGGTTAATGTAACGTTCCCACAAAGCATGCAAACCTAGTATGTGTAAGGTGAGAGGTGTACCAGGTGTAACAGCAGCACCTGGATGGACAGGTTTGTGCTCTGAATAGGTTCAGGTATCACAACAGACTGAAGAACATCCCACAGCATCTGAGACAATTGCACATACATGCCAGGCGTCCTCCAGTGACAGTGCTTTCTGCTATTCTGCACAGTGGTTGAGTGGCTAGCTTCTTCTGTGTGGAGTTTGCATGTTGTGTCTTGCTGGGTTTTATTTGGGCACTCTGTTTAACGCCCAATCAACCCAAAACATGCACCATTGGTCAAATCCTCCAGCTAAGGTAGTCCTAACCAAGCCTAGCTCAAGATCTGGAGATGGGTCCCTGGGCGCTGCACTGTGGCACCCTTTGCTCCAGACAAGTTACCCTATCGGTATTGAAGGATGGGTCAAATGTATCATACCTGTTTACCTATTTGTTAAGCCTGTCGCAATAACAAATTTTGAAATACAATATATTGCAACAGAAAATATAACACTAAACAATAAGGTTCAAACTACTTAATGCCTCCTACAACATAACCCAAAAGCATGGTAATCCCAGGAAACCCTCTATAAATGTACAATATATAAAACAAAATTAAGCTGTGGGGTTTATTTGTAACATGTTTGTAGTTTGAAATAACAAAATATACAAAAAAAAACAAAAAACAAAAACAGAACCAAAATCAGTTCAATTGTTTCTGATCAAAATTCAGCACAAATCTTTATCAAAATTACTACTTCACTAGATCTCAAAATTACTTTTTACTCTTTAGGTACATTTTTAAACAGGTACTTAAATACTTTTACTTAAGTAAACTTAAGTAGTACTTTCACTTGAGTTTTTGGTTTTTTTTTGCTCCGATATCTGTACTTAAGTAACAAAAATGAGTACTTTTTCTTCCACTGAAAACCTTACATAACATTTTTCCACTAGTGAAATGAAAAGGTGCACATTAGTATTGAGCCCTAAAATATTTTTTACATTTTCATTCTTGAACAGTGAGTCAAAATAAACATTTGTGACATGACACACCCCCTTGGACTCCTCTGCAGGTCTTAAACCAGGATCCCGGTCTGGAGACCCAATGGCTGAAAGGTAATCCTGTGCATGTTTTTGGTTGATGAGACAGTAACCAGTAATGAAGTTAGGCATATCTTCATACTTATTAATGCATATTTGTGATAGGTTGCGCCCTCAAAACTAATTTCATAATTTCACATGGAAGTTTCTTAAAGAGGGGTATTGTGCAAAATTGTTTTTCATTTCTTTCTGCCATGTTATAATGTTGTTCCCTCATCAAAAACATGCTTGAAGAGGTTTTATATGTCATCCATGCATGTTTGAGTATTTTAGCGATCTCTCCCTAGGCCTATTTGAAACTTCCTTACAGTTAGCTGTACGATTCTGTCCAATACTCAGCCCACAAGCCTACATCACCCATGCTCCCACACTCCATAAAAAAACAAAACAAACAACAAAACAAAAAAAACGATAAAAAACAGCGCCTTGACAAACCTGATGTGATGTGCTGTAGTGTAATTAGCAGGATGCTTGCTGATTGTTTTGTGATAAAGCTCTGAAAAGGGGAGTGACTTAATGTGGAGAGCAAAGGGAGGGGGTACTCAGAGCAGCAAAGTGGCACAGGCATAAACCAGAGCAACAGATCTGCAATCTGACCTGACCCACTTTTAATTAATATAAACTTTTATTTACACAAGAATCAAATAATTTATATTTGTGGCAATAAAGAACATACAAATTTAGAAAGAACTTTGCGTTATTGAGTACTGTGCACAGCTCTGAAGGATCCAGAGCGTTCCCTGATTCACAAACAGTCCATCCACATGAACTGCACAAAGTGTCTGTAGTGAGAGCAGTGTAAACATGTCCTGGAGGACCACACCTGGACCACCTCTGCATCAGCCCCTGCAACACATAAACACAGGGTTATTTTGGACCAACAAGCTGTAGTTTATTTTACAGTTTTTCATGAAAATAAATTTTAGATTCAGTCAAATCAATCAGTCAATCAATATCACTTTATTTGTTCCAGAGGTGTAATTTATGCACATTGAGCAGTAAAATACAATAATAGAAAAGCTCAAACAAAAGTCTCAGTGTAGCTCAACAGGTAGGGTCATCAGATCCAGTGTCAGGCCAGTTTTAAGTTGAATAGCCCTCAGGACAAAAGTGTCTATCCTCTGTGTCCTCTGTCTTGCAGCATCATAGCCTCCAGGGGAAGCTAGGTGAACTCTGGAGACACAACAGGAAAGCCTCTCCTAAGCCTCATTCTCACTCCACTCTGTTGTTTCAGTCAATGGCATTCCCTTGAAGTCAGATATGTCTTTTAAGTTATATATTGTACTTCTTGTCAATAAACAGTTATGCAAATTTAGTCTAGTTATGATGCATCTCCTCAGAAAGACAAAGTACATTTTTTGTTCCAAATCTGATAATTGTACATGTGAAGAAGGGTCATGAAGCAGTGGCACAGACCATACTGGACATATATGATCTGGTATGAGGCTCTTCTTTCCATTTTGTTTTCTTTTTTGTTTTGTTTTCTTTTTAAGACCAAAATATGTTTATATGTAATCAACAATGATTACTCTTAATAGATTGATAACACATTTTTACTTCCTACAAGTCAGTTTTAGATATTACAAGTAGAAGAGGACAGAGCTGTGAGTCTTCTGGGCTCACAGAGCTGAGTGTAGAGGCTACTGTCTGTCACTCCTATTGGGGACAGTATTCCTTGCATAAAATAATGAGCATTTGTTTACTGGACTCCATTTTTTGCTGTTGGGAATTTGTGTAAGTTGAAGTATGGAGACGCATTTTATTGAGGGCCATGGCATATGGAACACTACAATTGTACTACTTTACATTCATTCCAGTTGGACATTTCTTTGCAAATTTCTCCACATTGCATGGAGGATTTTTGTGCCACATTTTCATTCTCTTCAACAAATTCCACTCAAACTTTCTAGTAGCTGCTATAGAGCCATTACATATCACAGATGTATTTTCATGTCTGTTTTGGCCCTGTCTTAGTCTTACTGGCCCAAAACACTGTAGCTCACAGCACTGTTCCAATGTGCCCTTTGACTTACCTGTCCAGTCAGAACCACACACTTTGACAAAACTTTACCAAGAGGAGTAGATATGGACCCGTGTCCTGTCTCCCTGATATCAGAGGGCATGATTGGCAGGCGGATTAACCAATTAGAGAGACACAGGGTCAGTTTGGTTCTTAAACAAAAAGGGGGAAAAAAGCAATATGGAGGACTGAGAAACTGTGGATTTCCACAGAATGAACAATCGGAGCAAACTCTTATTTATCTCAGGTAAAAGAAGTCATATATTTTGTTTTGAATGATACAAGAAGAGAGGAGATGTCCTCTGCATTTGAGAGACATGTGATAAAGCTTAGGCTGTGGTTGGTCAGGCTATGGTCCAATTCCAGACCCTTCTGGATTCAAACAGAATGTAGAAGTGACTGGCTGCTCAGGCAACCCTTTGACCCCACAGGCAGCACAATTTCCCTGAAAATAAAAAAAAAAATAAAAAAATGACAAAAGTTCAACACTGTCTGCGGGTTACATGTCTTCATGTATATGTTTTTGCATTGTTCATGTTCCACAGTATAGCTTTAAACTTGTCTTTCTCCAAGGAAGGAGATAAGCAGCTCAGATCTGTGGAAACAGACCCTGCTCACAGTAAGAACAGTTTCAAGGTTTGTTTTTTTTGGCCAATAAAACATACTTCTTCAGCTTGCATTTATTCAACTAAAGTAAATGGCATATTGAAAAACGTTCAGATTTAAACAGCTTTGATAATTAGCTCAATCATCAATAGCTAGTCAAATCAAATGCAGTCTGTTTGATTCAAATTAGAATATCTATGGAGTTAACCTCAACTTTTCTTGTTGAAATGCTCCATTATGTTTTATGATGTGTAAAGACCACACATGCTATCCACCCTTTTCTTACACACTTGATGTTGATGAATACACTGGAGCTGTGTCACACAGGTGTGTCATGGAGACTAGCCCCATGTAAAGAGTATTTAAAGACTATATGAGCTGGCTGCACTTGACCAGTGTGTACGTGTGTGTGCTCAGATGTGGTTAAGGTTGCACATGTTTCCTAATCAGTTAGAGTCGGTGCACACACCCTCCTGTCAAATGTGGCCTCAGAAGTCTCAGGCGTAATGCAGCACGTAACTATTACATGGAGGCCAATCCTGGCTCTTTAGACACTATGTCACTGCCTTTTCTGTTTAAGTTCTTGGTCACTTTGGGTCAAATACATACATACATACAAAATATGTCCCCTTCTAATAATGAATGATTATGTTCAGTCACTGTAATTGCCAAATTTCTGGCTCCAAAGTCTGAGCTCTGCTCCAAACCCTTTTTTCCTGGCAGAGGATTGGCTGTAGACCTTTTCGATTAAAAAAACACCACGGCAAATAATTGCTTGTGTTAATACATGTTACTTAATCTGAATTTACGTTGTCAAAAAACTATAATGATAGTAAGGATTAAGTATTAAAAATATACATTTTTTAAAAAGTGCTTTGTGCGAAGTAGCAGCCCCATGATTGGAGGATATGACAAAAAATAGTGTATTATAAACATTCACTCTAATCCAGTCAATACTAACAGGACAGATGTTTAAAGAGGGCCATTTTATACAAAATAGTCAAATTTCTTCCTTCAAAGTCTTCTGTCTGCTCCAAACTGCATGCTTTTACTGACAGAGGATTGGCTGTAGATTTTTATATTATCATTAACCATCTGAAATTATTAGATCTTGACTGCACCTTCGTTATCTTATCAGTGGAGGCTCTGTTCAAAACACTGCCTTCAACTGGAGCTGCTCTGGGTGTTAGCGGTGACTAGTGTGTATGCAAATTATACCACAATACAATACAAGAATATTTCATATTACACCCAAAGCAAATAGTGACTGATTGGGAGTGATATGATACTGCCCAACCTTCTGTCCACTCACACCACAAATATGCACCAGATTTTCATGTTTTTCTAATTCTGACGTGGTTTGATGGGATAGTATGTGGTGAATATTTATCATAATTTTACATTAGTTAAGTGGTTGTTTGTGGAAAAAGTAGAAAAGAACAAAAATGTAGGAATTGGCAGTAAAACAAAATCAGAACAGAAAATTCCATCCAAAATGCATGGACAATTTACACGCAAGGACACTTTTCTGACAGTTTAAACGTTATTTTTAAAAAAAATAAATAAAGGTGGTGTTGTTTTTTATTTGTCTTATCATGATTATTGTGTAATTTAAACGTTTTGGACCTTGTTTACATTATGGTTGCTTGATAACATACCTCTACCTATGTCACATCTGCTCCCAGGAAGTACAAAATTACATAAGTAGAAAAGACTAGGCAAGATTCTTTGTAAATGTTTTAGAGGAATGAGTGGTCTAACCTGTCATATGCAATTTAAATAAATAGTAAATTTTATTAAATAGTAAAACGTACTTTTACATCATGTCATGGGTTATTTTTAGCACCTTCATGGTAACATCCTGACTAATGGTTTTGAGTGTATAAGAAATTGATCTGTATTGTTACTGTTGACCAAAATCATTCATTTTAACATTTTAATATATCTCAAAATCTGTGTGAAATACTTTTTACTGTAAAAAGGCACATATATTACACAAAATGGATTTGTGTAAGATTTAGGCATGTTATAATGTTGTTACCTCATCAAAAACATACCTGTCTTTGAATGTGAAAGTTTTGTTTCATTCACACATGTTTGAGTAATCCTGGATTATTAGGATTTCTCTGGCCCTGCCCACAGGGAGAGCTGGTTTGGACTTGCTTATTGCCCCACAGCTCAGCTGCCATGTGTTGGAGTTCTCCCCCAGTGAGTGAGAGGGTCGCGTCCCTGTGCATTTGGGATGGGGACAATGACTGTGAGGGTCTGTTGGGAACGTCTGGCGAAGCCCTCTGTCAGCAGGGTTTTCAACTCGCACCTCCAGGAGAGCTTCTCCCACATCCTGGGGGAGGCCGGGGACATGGATTCCAAGTGGGCCATGTTCTCCTCCTCTGTTGTTGATGAGGCCGCTCGTAACTGTGGTTGTAAGGTTGGCGGTGCTTGTGGCAGCGGCACCCCCTGAATCTGGCTGTGGACACTGGAAGTAAGGGATGCCGTCAGGCTGAAGAAGGAGTCCCATCGAGCCTTGCTGGCTTGTGGGACTCCTAAGGCAGCTGATGAGAACCGGTGGGCCAAGCGTGAAGCGACTTGTGCAGTCGCAGAGGCAAAACTCGGAGCTGGGAGGAGTTCAGGGAGGCCATGGAGAAGGACTATTGGTCGGCCTCAAAGAGATTCTGGCAAACCATCCGACGCCTCAGGAGGGGGAAGAAGTGCTTCACCAACCAGTTTACAGTGTGGGTGGAGAGCTGCTGACCTCGACTGGGGATGTTGTCAGATGGTGGAAGGAATACTTTGAGGATCTCCTCAATCCCACTGCCATGTCTTCCGAGGAGGAAGCAGAGACTGGGGACCTGGAGGCGGACTAATCCATCACCCTGGCTAAAGTCACTGAGGTGGTAGGCAAGTTCCTCGGGGGCAAGGTTCCAGGGGTGGATGAGATTCGTCCTGAGTATCTTAAGTCTCTAGCTGTTGTGGGGCGGTCTTGGCTGACATGTCTCTGCAACATCGCGTGGTGGTCGGGGACAGTACTGCTAGACTGGCAGACTGGGTGGTGGTCCCTCTGGGGGACGGGAGGGTGTGTTCCAACTACAGGGGAATCACACTCCTCAGCCTTCCCGGTAAGGTCTATTGCAGGATACTGGAGAGGAGAATCCAACCGGTAGTCGAACCTCGGATTCAGGAGGAGCAGTGTGGTTTTCATCCTGGTCACAGAACACTGGACTAGCTCTACACTTTCCATTGGGTGGTTGAGGGTTCATAGGAGTTTGTCCAACCAGTCCACATGTGCTTTGTGGATATGGAGAAGGTATTCGACCATGTCACTCATGGTGCCTTTTGGGGGGGTGCTCCAGGAGTATAGGGTCCAGGGCCCCTTGCTAAGGGCTGTCCAGTCCCTGTATGACTGGAGCAGGAGCTGTGTTCGCTTTGCCGGCAGTAAGTCAGACCTTTTCCCGGTGCATGTTGGACTCCACCAGGGCTGCCCTTTGTCACTGGTTCTGTTCATTGTATTTATGGACAGAATTTCTAGGCGCAGCCAGGGGCCGGAGGGGGTCCGGTTCGGGGACCAGAGGATCTCATCTCTGCTGTTTGCAGAAGATGCTGTCCTGATGGCTTCATCGACCCAGGACCTGCAGTAGGTGCTTGGGCACTTTTCAGCCGAGTGTGAAGCGGCTCAGAGGCCATGGTCGACTGGAAAAAGGTGGCTTGCCCTCTTCGGGTGGGTGGTGAGTCCTTGTCTCAAGTGGAGGAGTTCAGGTATCTCGGGGTCTTGTTCATGAGTGGGGGAAGGATGAAGCATGAGATTGACAGGCGGATCGGTGCAGCGTCTGCAGTGATGCGGTCAAACTATTGTGGTAAAGAAGGAGCTGAGTCGAAAGGGATAGCTCTTGATTTACCAGTCAGTCTAAGTTACTACCGTCACCTATGGTCATGAGCTTTGGGTAATGACCGAAAGGACAAGACTGCAGATACAAGCGGCCGAAATAAGTTTCCTGTGCAGGGTGGCTGGGGGCTCCCTTAGAGATAGGGGGAGGAGCTTGATCACACGGGAGGAGCTTAGAGTAGAGCCGCTGCTCCTCCACATTGAGAGGAGCCAGCTGAGGTGGCTTGGGCATCTGTTCAGGATGCCCCCTGGATGTCCCACCAGGAGGAGGCCCCGGGGAAGACCCAGGACATGCTGGAGGGACTATGTCTCTCGGCTGGCCTGGGAACCCCTTGGGGTGCTACCAGACGAGCTGCAGAATTTGTCTGGGGTGAGGGAGGTCTGGGAGTCGTTGCTTAGCCCGCTGCCCCAGCTGTTAACTTGAAAACTTTTACCTTTTGTTTAGTAGAAATTGGCAATTCCAGGGCTGAAATCACCTAAATTATTCTAGTGAAGGTGAATGGAGTTTAAAAATACAGTGGAGCATTTCCTGTATTAGCCTAAATATGCAGGGTTTGTGTGTTAAACATGTGTGAATGAAACAAAACACAACTCCAGGTAGGTTTTTTGATGAGGAAACAACATTAAAACATAAATCAGATAATAGTGTAATATAGCCCCTATAAAGTAAATTTTTAAATATGTACTTCAGTTCTCAAGTTTCACAGTATGGAATTAAAACATATCCATCTCACACTTATTCATTGCATCTGTTTTTATTGCCTTGAGAAATCTGAATTCTTATTGTGAGCGAGGCTGCCTCTCCCCTGTGCCTTGGCCTTGGCATCAACTCTTGTCTCCCTGGAGAGTAATAAGTTTAATGTTGTGGTTTCAGCTTCCTGTTATATGCAACACTTTGAATTGTTGTTTTTCCATTCAAAGTATTTCATTTTATTTTTTTTTTATTGTTAACTGTTATAGTAACAATTCTAGTTTCTCATTGTTCTGAAACCCATGGATACTTTGAAACATGACATCAGACAAAGCAAGAACTTCTCCATGGAAACAAGAATGACTCTCCACCAGAAAAGTATATGCAAAATAAATGCAATAACTAAAACTATATTTAAAAATTTAACAATAAAATAATAATTTTACAATAAAATAGCCAATGTCCAACAATATATTTGTGAAGCTTGTTTAGAGAGGACTTTAGATCCCCAAACTCTGAGTCTAATTACAATAGGCCTATTTATAATAGTGATTTGACATTCGTGAATGAGTCAGCTTTCTTAACGTGAACGGTTAGAACCAGATCAAATTTATTAAAAAAAACCAAATCTTGTTCTTTTTAGTTTTCATGCATTTTTACACGGATTAACGCTGAAGCAACACGAGAAAGTCACATCTGTAATATTTAATAAAATGTCAACAAAATTAAATAACTGGACTACACTACAGCATTATGTACAACAATTCTACCAACACAATGCTTTTATAGGCCTTAATATTAAGAGACCAAAAGTTATTCTACGGTTATAGATCCCTGTATGCACTGGCTCTTTCGTTTCTACTGAAAAAGTCAGCTCCTAATCTGTGCGCAAACTGACCGTGTCTAGAGCAGCCTCTCCGCGTTGTCCTCCCGCGGAGCTCCCTCTGCGGTCCCGAGCACTCCCAGCTCCACGTTCTTATTGTCCACCGCCTCTTGCCCCGCGTCAAAGCCCTTGTTTTCATGCCCGGACCCACGCTTCTCCCACGGGACCCCTTTCGCCTCCTTCTCGTTGGCCATGGCGTGCTTCTTCTCCGCTTCCCAGTCGTCCACATATTTGAGGCTGCTCCCGGACAGTCTCTTGGATAACTTGCGAGCCCAGTGTGTGAAACTGACATTACTGGAGCCCGAGCCCCCCGTGGCGCGCCTCTCCAGTCCCGTGTAAAGCTGGACGTTCCCCGTATACCAGAGCACCCACCACACGAGGCTGAGGAAGATGATGAGGGCACCCGTGTAGATGAGGAAATCCCCGTAAAAGCGCCCGTCGAGTCTTAAATTCCCAAAGATCCCCACGAGCAGCACCACAAGCCCCGCCACGTCGAACAGTAAAGCCAGGTAGAAGATGGGCGCCCAGTTGCCCACGCAGCTGCGGGCCATGCCTCGCTCCAGGCACCGCTCCACGTCGCGCTCCACGTAACGCCACCGGCGTGGATAGTGCACCTGGCTGGGCTACCTGCGCAGGCCACGCCCCGACACAGCACGTCAGTGTTACAAAGGGAAGTCCCGAGGGGGGAGAGGGGAGTTCAAGGCCACGGGAAATGTCCCTTAAAAGACACAGAAGAGCACTTTATGGCGCAACTTATCACAGAAATAATAAAAGCGCAAAAGAGGCACCTAATACCACACAACATCATGTTAAAAGTATCTTACATGTCTGTTTGTGCATGGACAATGACTAATAATGAACGTTAAATAAATCTGTTATGAGAGATGAGAGTCAAAATTAGTAATGTGCATTATTAGTTAAAGCCAAAGTAAGTAAAGTTTTAGCCAGTGATAGACTAAAAAAAAAGCTGTTTTTTGTTTTGGTTGTTTTATTGAAGGGGGCGGAGGGGGCTTACATCTCCACAAACCTGACTCCTATTTGGCCTCTTGCTTGTCTCCATTTTTCTATTTCAATGGAAACATGCAGGTGGCATGCCACATCCAGAAAGTTACTAACCTTTAACCAATTAGCCAATAGCCCTCCCAATTATGATACGCAAATGTTCAACTTTATTAGCAATTACTTTCTTTCATGTTGAATAAGGGCACCAGAACTACTACTAATAATACATTAATAATTAAACAAATTATATTTATACTGACAAAGACGTTGAACTTTGCGCCAGCTTATTTTTGATGTGGACAGGCCCAGTAATTATAGAGATATGAACCATAAACTGGGTCAACAAATGTGCAATCTGACAGCTAAACAGCAAATTCCACCATAGAATTCTGACCTGTCCTCCAGCTCACTTTAAACTATAGGGATTCTACAATGTTGTGATGTCCCATAAACACATCATATTAACAGAATTAGCTTTACCTGCTCTTACCTGCACCTCTTTAAATTGTTCGGATAAGCCCAAACTTTATTCCTGGTGCATGTTTTCTACTGTGATGTTTTAATCTATTTTTATATTTTCTTATTGAGGAACTATTTAAAAAGAATTGCAACGGAATGAAGATGTATAATATGACAAAGACAACTAGATGGCACTATAGTTCTACCAAAAAGCTGTGCACCGTGCCACGGCAGAATTCACTCTTCCCCAGTAACGTATAGATGCGTTGGAATCTATTGTTTTGTATAGGTCACATTGTTGCACTATATTTAAAGAACCCATATTACGCAATTTTTTGATCCATGTTATAATGTTTTTTCCTCATCAAAAATATACCCAGAGTTGTGTTTTGTTTCATTCACTCATATTTAACACACAAACACTTTATTCCAACTTTTGATGTCACGTGGTAATTCAAGAAGTGTTCCACAGTGTTTTTAAACTCCATACACCTTCACTAGAATCATTTGGATGATTTCAGGCCTGGAATAGTCAGTCTCTACTGAACAAAAGGTAAAAGGCAGTTGTTAACATGAAAACTACCGCTTCATGACACATTCACAACTCCGGGTATGTTTTTGATGAGGTGACAACATCATAACATGACTAAAAGCTCACAAGAGTCCATTTTGAATAATATAGGACCTTTAAACACTAACAATTCAATTTTATTTAGGTTAGCATCAAGACACAAACATCTACCTTTACAGACAATGTGCTAATTCTGAATAGGAATATAATGGTGCAGAGTGAGAGTAAAGGAGGTAATTAACATGAAGAATTGGATTAAGTTTAGTTCTAAATTGAAGCAGGACTTAAAAGTCCTTTGTGAGTGTTTGGCTTTGACTAGAAAAAGAATTTTGGGGCACTGTTATGGCATTCTGTATCCTAATCTTTATTGTGGAGACACAATCTGTGTATCTGTGTCACATCCACCTTATAGTGATACCAAAGTCTCTATTTCTATGGTAAGATATGTCCAGCGGCCTTGGGCCACTTTGACTAGTCTTGTACTATTGTTCCCATGTATAAATATACTGTATGTATGTTCACTCATCAGCTGAGGGCGAGACAACACTCTGTTTGGGACAACAGCTCTTTGACAATTGTGCACAATTGATTCAATAAACCAGACTTTTTGATTCAAGACAGCTTCATGGTTTATTTTATATTTTAAAGGTTTGACTATTAGAAAATTCCACAACAGCACCACTCAACAAAAATTGAGAAACATTAAACATCCAGTATAATGAATTATCAGAATTAATTACTTAAACAATGTTCTGAAGGTTTGTAAATTCTTGAATTCTTGTACCATATCATTGGCCAATATCTGGAAATAACATCACTGTTCACCAAAGCAAATTGTGGTTTATGAATATTTATTACAGCATTTGAATATGACATATGCACATGAGTGTGGTTTACTCTAGACTGGGGTCTAAAGATTAAAGCTTAGATAAACCCAAGAGTTATCTAAGGTTATCTGTTGAGTCTAAACTGACTAAGTCAATCTGTGATGCGTGCGCATAAGACTGGGGAGACCGGAGATGTTAGTCACTGCATGGTCCAAGGGTCCGATGGTTTGGAGTTCTGATATCCTCAGGGCGTTGAGCCTGAAGAATCAGCTGAGACGGACCGTAACCACATGATCTAAACAATAGCTCTGGGCTCAGGCAGCGTCAGGCTAAAGGAATGCTGCATCCTCTTTAAAGAGGAAGACAAGACGCCTTTCTAGTGTCCATGAGGTCTGAACAACAGCACAAGTCACAGATTAAGACTTGAGTTCAACTGAATCAAAAGGCTGTTGACTACAAAAATGCAAATTGGGAAAAATGTGAAAACTGCTTTTGGTCAGATCAGCTATAGTAATTTGGATTAAAAAACAAGTCAAAAGACGGACAGAAAATTTTGGAAGAGAGGACTGGGAGTTTTAACTCCTCCGGTGTTGTTTCTTTGGAATTTTCTTTGTCCTGGGTCTAAGCCAGTATTTCTTAATTTTTTTCAGACCAAGGACCACTTTGTCTTTAAAAAGCAAACTGTGGACCACCAATCGTCCCAACATGCCCCACACCTCCAATACAAACAAAAACTGAGATTAAAATTGAGTTTATTCATGTTATAATAAGACCAAATGACTATACAGCACTGTTATTGAACATTTACAAAAATCATAGCCTATCAATTCAGAATTTTGATCACATTTCTCCTCTTACATACATATGTGTGAGTAAGAGGACCTCCATGGTAACACACTTGGGAGGGGCTTGACATCGACAAAGTTAACTCTTTCTGCCCAAGTTGGCCAAAAACAAAAAATAAATCTTCTTATTCATGGACAAAAACAAACCTAAGAGAGGTAGGACACACCATGGGACTCCTCCTCACCTGTGCCTCCCACTCCTCCCTCCTTCCCGTCCCTGACTGTCTCCCTGTTCCGTGTATGGCTCTGTCATACAACCCCTCCATATGTCCCAACCAGCCGCCAATGCTAGTGCTGCTGCAGAAAAGCTGCCTGTGGTAGTTTTGTCGTTGTGTGTGTTGTGGAATTTCTAATATTAAAAACCTTAAAAATATCGTCCCGTAGGCTTCAAAGGCTAACAAATAAGAGATACACCCGTGCATAACAACAGATGGTATTATGGAGGTTGGGTTAAAGAGATCCAAGATAATACAAATAAAGATTTAGGGTAAAGAAGGCCATAACGTGCGCATGTCTTTGAAGGGAAAATCCATTGTTTGCCTAGACTCGTAATTTATTTTCACATTGGACACTGTCTACTGGCCTTATTAAACTGACTGCCTGTGTGTCAGTCAAATGGGAATCAGAATCTAGATGAGGCACCTTTCGAAAAGTGGGGGTCCGCTATCGATGCGTAGGGACTTTATGAATGACAGGCTGATGAGCTGATGAAATTAATCAAGTGGAAATTTGAATTTTGAATTATAAAATAAAATGTGGAGGAGAGTTCTGTGAATATCCACTCACATGTGCATTATGAGCCATTAACCCAGTTTTTCACAAATAAAAATATTCATGTGACATTTACAAATCAATATGCAAACAATACTGGCAATATTCACAGCATGAACAGTTCAATGGTTCCTTTTCTTTCTCTGGAAAAAGTCATTAGCTCACATTGTTTCATCAAACAGCAGTGTGTTTTATTTGTGGAGTCCCACATATATGGCCGAACTAGCTGGACGGTATCATGAAAGGGAGTTATACTGTATTTTACATAATGTGTTCACTGTAAAAGAATAAAGTACACAAATGTCTAAAGTCACTTTGAATTGTTCTATTTTTCATGGCACTGTAGTTTTTTCAGTGCATGTGGCAGGGAATAAAGCGAGGCAGGGGTCACCTTGACGAATGGACATATCACAGGCAGGAGAATCTGATCAGAGCACCAGCCATTTTTATGGGATCCAAATCTTTTGGATCTGTTTATTTCAAATAGCCGTTCAAAAGAATGTCTCTTTTCATATTTATTCATATGACAAAAACCAATGTGAGAACTAATTTTATCTATA
>KN474220.1:0-14402 GCA_000787095.1 Periophthalmodon schlosseri | reverse complement strand
AAAAAACCCTCTTTCTTTAGACAATAGGATGTGATTTTCAACATTAAAGTGCAGTATTTTCTTTTCTATTCCCATGTGTCTTATATCTGTGTAATCCCTCAGTGTCCAGTAGGTTCCATAGTGGTCCATGGGCGTGTACTAGTCTATGTGTCTTATACTTGTGAAAGATACAGAGAGAGATCATTCTAAAGCTGTTCAAGAAAGGCTCATTTCTGTCTGGGACTTTTTTAGTATCTAGTTTTAATTTTAGTTTTAGTATTGATTGGTATCTTTTCGATACTTTTGACAACCCTATCCTGCAGAGCAAAGTTCTCCTTTAAATACATAAATTAAAATGAATAAGTATTAACAATTTGCCATGTTGGGTACTGTAACAATTTTGATAATTTTCCTACAGAACCCAACTCAGTGAACTCACCCACATGTTAAAGTGTCTGTATCTGATTTTTTTCTGTGTAATTAAGTTAAATGTGTCTTGCCTCGGTACAGATATATTGTATAAGCAGCTCTTGAGGTCAAAATAAATCAGCTGTGTACTGTCTGCATCTAATTATAAAGCATTTTATTGTGAGAGAATCGGTAAGTGTGCTGTTAGCATGCTAGTTGTTGTTAGCTTTACTGTGACGGCTCCGCTCTGGTCTCTGAGAGTTGTGAAAAAAGCACTTAATAACTCATCGTGGTGAATAATTAGGATGTTCAGAATGTAGAAGGTAAATGAGGAATAACTTTGGACCACCGCAAACTGTTAAAATGAACTAGTTCTGTTTGTCACGGTTTTAAGACGGTAAAAATCAGGTACAGCGCCTTCGAATAGAGCCACTTCATAGCTACACAAAAGCAGGTCTAAGATGTATGAGCCAACGTAACAGCGGCATCGTGGGTAGAACTTCGATCTCAAAGTACAAAGGTCTCATGTGGATTACCAGACAATGTGGGGTCTTTATGTGAAGTTTGCATGTTCTCCCTGTGTCTGGGTGGGTTTCTTCAGACCTCCCCCGCTGACCTTAAAGTGCATATGACAGGTTAGAATACACTTTTCAGTAAAATGTAGATACCGTGATTTTATTAAAGATTTTATTAATAATCATGCCTGGTTTTCTCAACAATTTTGGTTAAGTTTATAATTTTGCTTTTAATACCAGTTCCGTAACAATACTGTAAACACGGGTCAAAGCTTGTCTAATTTACAAAATAGTGATTATTTGACCAAGAAAATACATGACAACACCTTTATTTTGTTAAATGAAGGTTTAAACTGTCAGAAAAGTGTCTTCTTTCTGTGTAAATCGTCTCTGTATTTTGGATGGAGTTTTCTGTGTTGATGACAGAGGGAGAGGGATTCTGTTTTACAACTCAGCGCTACTTCCTGTATTTTTGGACGTTTCTTCTCAACTTTTTTCCCCCACAAACTGCCACTTAACTGATGTAAAACTATGATAAATATTCACTACTGGTATTATCCCAACAAACCAATTCAGAATTGGAAAAACATGAAAACCTGTCATATGCACTTTAAACATTCACAATAAGCCAGCAGTTAAGTTCCCGTTACCAGGACCCATCTACAGAAGTAGCGTGAAAAACTGATGTACCTACAGTACAGAGGAAACAATATCGTTAACCCAAACATGTGACTTTCTTAAGCTCCTAAAGCCACCCTACGACCAGCATAATGTGGAACAGAAAGAGATGAGCTCATTGTGATCCCAGATGGCAGACCCGTGTGGCAGGAGCTGTCCAGTCACCGTGGTGCTGAAACCCTGTGCTTTAGAGAAAACCCACACACAACTGAACAATTAAAGGACATTGCTGAGCCACTGTATCCACAAGAAATATCCTTTAATTGTAAAGCCGAGTGCAGTCAACGTGGTCATGTGACAGCTTCACCTGAAACGACAGAAAACAGTGTAGGGGCAGTGTAGGTTTTGCATAACGAAATCAGGCAAAGACATGTCAAAATGTTGATAAAATGTTTTCGAGTGTTGTATTAAAAAGGCTTGGTAAGGTACAATTATTCCTCTTACATTTAAAGCAAACCAGAATTCAGACGTTTAAAGTAAACCCGAGTGAAGTAGTCCAAGTGTCAGTATTTAGTAAGTGCAGAGGAGCTGAAATCCATTCTGTCACTTTCACAAGTGCCCTGTTTTCACCTCAACGATTTTATATCAAGATTAGCAATGACTGGGTTTTACCAGCAAAAAAGGTTCTTCAGATAATACTAATTCAACTGGATATTTGCTCTCTGTTATAAGGGTTATTTTATGAATAAACTTAAAGGTGCGCTGTGTACCTTTTCTGTCAGGCATCTGTCATCTGGTTGTTTCTATATTCAATTCCAAGTCTTTTGATTGCTGAAAAATACATTTAAAAACGTGCAATCTTAATGAGAGTGAGCTCACCGCTCCACAGATCTGACCTGTAACTTGACCTGCTGGCGTCACCCGCTGGTCTCCGTGGAGCTAGATAAGTTTAATGCCATACTGTGAAGCATGTGCAAAGCAGTGACATCTCCATGGGGACAAGCAGACAGAGACATTCCACCAGAAAAGTTACACAGTACACCTTTAATCAGAAATAAACCAGGACTAACTTGCCAAAACCACGTCCCAACCTGGAAGTATGTCTAAACCGGACTAATCTGACCTAATCCACAGTCTACAGATAATACGTAAATCCAGTTTAGGTCCTTTGGAGATCGAAAGTTTGGTTTATTTCTTAAGTATTTGCCTGTTTTGAGCAGTCAGTGATCCACAAATCCTATGGCTTGGTTCACGTTGTAACTCTCCCCTTGAGCATAACACGCTCCTTGTACGAATGCGCCAGTGGGTTTTATAACGCACTTGTGAAGCAACTTTGACGTACATTTGCTGACGCTGCAAATTGGTTTATGCGCGTTTCCCCCAGTACAATTTAAATAATCTCTGAGAAGTTTATCTAAATCAATGGGTGTTATTCAGACTATTCACAATTGAAACTATTAAGTTTACGCCGTGTTTCCGAAGCAGCGAGACACACGAGAAACTTCATTCATGCAGAATCACTCCGCCGCTCTGCTCTCTCCAGTCGGGTCTTACGCACAGCGCCTCGCCAAACCTCCTCTTCTCTGGCTCGTTGAAACGCAAAGGACCGACAGCTTACACGCGCGTATTTCCAGCCAAAAGCACGAGCCACGGGCCATATCCACACGCTGAAATGTGGGGATGCTAAACACGTTCGCTGTCCTCACAGCGAGTCCACGCACCCCGCTATTTAAGACGTGCGTAACTGTCAGCTGCCAGTATATAAACATGTGGTTTGTTTTAGCAACCACTGCATATGTTTTGAATGAGATGTAGCTCAGATAACTGTTTTACGCGCTGAGAATAGCTGAGTTGCGCCGATGCGTGCTTACTCACCCGTAGCATCAGAAGGTTTGGCGCGTGTGCCCACGGCTGCAGCGGCGGCCTGAGGAGTAGAAAGGGGAGGTTGTAGTAGCGGTCTACTTTAGTTTTGTGCATTCACTTCTCTCGCTTCGGCATCTCTCGCCCTCTCCAAGCGCGGCTCCGCTCACATAGAGGCTCTGCAGTCACGTGGTCCGCGGCAGAACCGGGAGAGATGGACACATAAGAGAGTAGAGAGAGCCGTTTCACCGTGTTCATCAACAACAACAACAACAACAACAACAATTAATTGATTCATTGAATTTAAAACTGTTTAGGACTGTTTAGGGCTGCAGCAGATCTGGAAGAAAGCATTTCTTTTCTTTTTTTTACTGAAACTGGACTGTATGTGAAGACATATATATTTTTGTTAGTAGCACTAGATGGCGGTAATACAACTTCTTGGATGTGAGCCGCGGTTAAACTCCACAGAAGAAGCAGCAGCTCCCCGCAGCAGTGGAACAGCGAGGGCAGAGGGATCCGAACAGCACTCACTGACATCGACCCATTGTACCGCTGTGATTACAAGTTGTGAGTAATGTACTTACGAAATTAAACACACTTTAGCGGACCATTAAGACAGTTAAATGACAACATTTATGACTGTAGAAATATTTAAAAAGACGAAAGACCAGGACTGTCTTAAAATTCAGTTTCATATCTAACAGACAGAAGTGTTACGGCTTTTACTGTTATTGTAAATGCGTCTTGTTTTATAATGGCATGGCTGCGTGTCTTATTATAGAGAATTGCAGCCTATTTACATATTTATAGTTGCAAACTCGTGCTGTGTTTGTGTCATTGAATGTTCTTTCTTATTGGTGCTTCCTTTCAATAAGTCACAGAGGTTGGATCTTGGATGTAGTGAATGAGAAGGGCAGTCTCAGTCCACTGCACAGGAACCATCTAGTGCTAACAAACAAAGCTACGCGGCTGTACGATTGTCTTCGGTGTGACCTGTTCCACGTACTCGAGGTGTCTCGGTAGCAGGTTATTAGCATTGTTATGTCTACTCGCATTGGTAGGGTTAGTATTTAGCCTGAGAAAAAGCTAATGCTAACCCGTGTATTCATAGACGTCTGCTACATAGTCCCCGCCTTTTTTGCGTGAGAACATCCGGTTTTATTCAATGGCGGTAGATACAAATGGTCGGATCTTCTCTCCTTTTTGGGGTAAAATAATAAGAACCAGCATCAGAGCCATGGGAAAACAGCTGCTCTTTTTCACAGAAATCACTGCCAAAGGGATGTTTTACAGAACTTAGCAGCTGATTAGCCCTAGCTTCCCTCTTCCCCAGGTGAAGGGCTCCACACAGTGGAGTAGCTGTAGCTTATGATAAATGAACCCACATAAATGTACGTCACATTGTTTAAACCACTAAACTGTACAATGTAGACTGCAAATATTTCATTTAACGATATAAAATCCAGCAAAAATAGATAATGGAGTTAACCTTAAGTTACATTTAAAAATAACACAATACAAAGTAAATGTGAAGGGTAGAAATAGGCTGCCTGTTTATTCTATGAGGAATATGTGAACAATATAATACATTGCTTACTTTCTTACAAAGGTACATAATGTTCTGTTTCCCATGCAACAGTTGTAATTTCTCGTAACCACAGGAAACTGAGATATAGCAGTTACATTTCAGTAATTTTGGTCAAGGCCACATTTCTTCTCTGTAGCCTTCTTTCATACAAGAGTGGATGACTCCCACGAAGGGAGGATTTAAAACACTGGTGCAATCTCACGTTGTTAGACTCTGCTTCGAATTTTGCTGGACACTGCCTTTAACCCGACTGTATTGCTGTAACTGACAATAAAGATCTACAGAACGATTCCTGTGCCTCTGTGCCTGTTCTTCATGCAACAGAACAGAAACCAACAAATACCAATACAACCTAGCACATAGCACACTTGAGAACACGCGAATCACACACAGTAAATTAATATTTTATTTATTTATATTTTGATTATCAGGTTAACAGGTGTTTGATATTAAAATCCATGCATCGTATGATTAGCATTGGGGTCCGGGGTCCTCTCTGTAAATTGTCTGAAGCCAAACCCCTGGTCCTTTGCGCCCCTTCTTGTCGGCACAGGAAGTGACCTGTGGCTGAAGACATCTATAGAGCACAATGAATTTTTTGAGAATTCATGTTGCCCATATTCGGCTCACAGGGCATCAACAGCGTTCACAAAGGTAAAATTTTGTAGGGATTCTTCTGTATTTTCACAACATGAACTTTTTAGAAATTTAAATCCTCAAAGCGCCTAAAAGTTAGCTTTGTAAGATTTAGCATAGCCCAGCTTTGAGTCCGGGCTAGCTCCGCTCTATCAGCTATCGCTCTTATTGGACAGAAGTGATCATGCGATGCACCTTTCTTCATATCGTCACACTGTATTCAGGAAGTAATGGGAAGAAAAAAACTTCTGTGGCATTTCATGCCAATGAGTTCTGGCAAGATGGTGGACCGAGCAGGCACCCTTTTATGAACTCTTGAATGGAGCCTTGAACAAAGACACAGAGCCACAGAAACCAAAGAAGATATTTGAACCTTTGTAAAGTTACAGATTTGACAATTTTAAAAGAATCCCTTTTTTGCCTTGTGAAAATTCTTCCAAAATGTTGCGGGAAAAATCTCAAGCTGCTAAAAAAAACAAAACAACAAATATGGAGACAGACCACAACTACCAGATGGACATTGTAGAGCCATTCTATTTACTAAACTTCCTGCCTAATCCAATTTACCTTAAAAGACAAAACTTTCCACAGCAAAGGATTAAATAAGTAATATTATTTTACTGAAATTACACAAGAAATCACTAACATTTGTAGCAATCCAAATATAATTTTAATCATAAGCAAATAGAAGTATTTTAAATTTAGAGCCCAACGGATTGCTATTAAACATAGTAAAAGGTCAGGTATTGCCAGTGAACAAAAAGAAACCAAATAATTAAAGAAATTAACATTTGTATTAAACCTCTACTAAAGGAAAGATAAGAAACATGTTTGGACGACATCTACACCAACAAGGCAAAAGGGGCGTACCTCAGGTCCCGCACAAAATGAATAGAAAACAAATAAAATGTACTGCTTATTTTTGTTGTCTTGAAAAATACAGAGGAGGAAAAAAACGGTATCAAATCATTAGTTGTCAGTGTTGCTCTATCCCCTGATCCTGAACTAATGTCCAATGATATTTACAATTTGTATAGCAAACTGTATTCCTCCTCCTTTTCCAAACCGGATGCAGACTTATTTTTCAATTCTATGTCCAGTTTTAATCTTAAGGATGTTAAATGAGTCGAATTCTCGTGGTGCTCTGCGTCAGTCTGAAACAAGGACTTATCACCCTAATCCCTAAACCTGAAAAGGATTCTACACCAACTGACAATTTAAGAATGACTATGTTATTAAACAATGATTACAAAAACTTAGCTCATTTTCACTAAAAGATTAAAATGTAACATTTTTCAAATTATATCAGAAACACAATCTGACTTTAAAGGCAGATCCATACACGATAATATCTGTCTCATTATGGATCTAATCGATTACTGTCACTTAACAGAGGACATTTGACATGATAGAACATGTATTAATGTTTCAAGCCCTACAAATTTTTGGCCTCGGGAACAATTTCATTAATATTATAAAAACCTGCTATAAAGACAAACAGTTCAGTGTCATTCCCATATGGTATGTCCCAAAGACTTAATATAAGTAAAGGGATTAAACAGGGCTGTCCAGTCAGTCTTTTATTTATAGCAGCTGCTGAAATGCTGTCAATTTACATAAAAAAGTGACTTTGGTAAACGTAATGGGATGGGACAGCCGCTGTCTATCTGCGACTTGCAGATGACACTACAATTTACAAGACAAAATACCCCAAATCCTTCAAATGATGAATACCTTTTGTAAGGCCTCAGGCTTATGCTTAAATATTAATAAATGTGAAATGTTGACCTTAAACAACATTGCATTAAAGATACCATCACACACCTGGGTATAATTATAACCAAAAATAATTAAGAGCAGTAATCATAACATCTGCAACAAATTTATCAGTGTAAAACTCACCTCTCCTAATGGACTCAGAGACCTGTCCAGTTTTGGTACAATCTACCTCACAAACATGGAAAGTATATCTACAGTGATCTACCCTGTGTACTCTATGGCCAGGCCCAACAATTTAATTAAAGCAAACGAATCAAACAAATAATTTTTACTTTATTTGGAGGAAAAGACATTACATCAGAAAAGGCAATCAAACCAAACCCTCTGAAGAGGGCGGTTTTCAAACCATTGATTTTAAATGTCTACACTACACTAAAACTAAACTGGTTAAATCCTTTCTGAAAATCAACACAAACTCTGGTTTCTCTTCCCTAATTACCCTTTCCTCAAATTATGAGGAATTGACTTCCTTTTGAGCTGTGATTTTGATTTAAAAAATACCAAATCAACTTTCTCCTTTTCACCAACGAATTCTCATGTACTTCAAGATGATTTATAAGCATAACCTTAGTCCCCACAACAAACCAGTTTGGAACTGCAGGTTTATTACAATTAGAAACAAATCATTGTCCAACCAAAACTGAATGGAAAATATTTGGTATGTTCTACATTTATTAAATAATAATAACACATTAATGAAACACATTCATGTCCCACAGTGAAATTACAACTCAATACAAAGGTAACATAAGTATCAGTATCAGTCAGCTAATGATTATAAGAATATGATCAATGCTATTTCTAAAAACATTTATACTGCGATAAGCTATAGTACTCATTTCATAGATTGTGATTCTTTACAAACTTAAAAACTATGGATTAACGAAGAGGAATTCCCCAAAGGGAAATTTACAAATTCTGAATTAAGAAAATGTTTTAACAAAATCACATATTCATTTATACACAACCCAAACAATACTGCCCAATACTTTACCAAACCCCCCAAAATTAGAACAAATTATCTTAAATTCCCCATTCACCCAAACGTAAAAGAAGTTCATTATAAACTGTCTGGTATCTACCCCTTAAATGAGTTCATCAGAAAACGCTTTGGTATAGAATGTAATAAATCTTCCTTCTGTGATGTGGACATAGAAACAACAGACCTCCTTTTCTTTGAACGTGTCCATAGTTTTACTTTGTGAAATACCTTGATGAAAAGCAAGAGGTCCATTATACTAAAGGGATTTGTCACTGACTGTGACCATGTAAATCACAAAAAAATAAATTAAAGGTGCTAGGGATCTGTCTGACCTCTTATTTGTCAAGCTCTATTACCTGATTCATTAACATTACCAATTTGTTTGTATTATAACATTTTGCAAATAAATCAATTAGCTACAGAGGGTTGTCTTAAATGTTTTATCTTTATAGCCGATGCACTATTTGTATTATTCAAGTTCAAATTAAATACATTTATTTATATGTTTATTACAATTATCCATATGTTTGCCAGCAGAGGGCACAATGACTGTACTGATGCCCTGAGGAGTGAAGCAGTAACTCATGTAATAGTAGCTCCAAACATTAAGTTCATAATTTGTTTGGTGAAGCGAACTGGAGAGCTCAGGTCATTAGAAAGAGAGTTGTGGTGCTGGAGGATGTGGATTTTAAAAACACAGAGGAGCATCCCACCACCTGATGACCTCAAGCAGTGGGATCAGGTGTTTTGAGCCCTCAAGAGCAAGCCATCTTAAATAAGCAGGTCTTGGGAGCCTATGTTTTTTCAACATTTTTAAACATTCAGAAGAGTACGTTTTGAGCAATGTAGTGTTTTCACTGATACTAAAATATGGCGCTCAATTTCGATACTGCATAACACTTGATAGCAGTTTTGATACAGAGTAATAAACAATTTTGTAGACAACAGAAGGTATTTAAGCAACACTGGGTTAGGTTTGTAGTTTCTACATCTGCAGTATCTTTTATATTTTACCACGTGGTCTTAAAAACTGGGATAGGTCCAATTCTGTTCTTTCAGTATCAGTTCCTGCTCAGATAAGTTTGTAATTCAGTAGTAGTTTTAGTATCGATAAGTATCTGGGTGTAACACTTAAAACAAAAAACAACTAAACTTTTTATCCAACTTTTTTTTTTTTTTCTTACCAGTAAATGACCGAGGACATAATGCACACCAGAAAGAGAGTGCCGTCAACTGGAAGAGAAAAGAGCGGAGAGGGTGATCCCAACAGATGGGTGAGTCCTCGGAAAAGACAAAGGACCGACTATGGCTCCATGAAAGGGAGTGAAGACTCTGACCTCAACAGTGACTGTGTGGAGTCTGAAGAAATGCTACCCGGTAAGTAGCTAAAGAATATCATTTAAAGTTGTCATTGGAGCCGTGGAACCAAAAAGGGAAATGGTTCATTTCATTTGCATGACCGGTCCATGTCCGTACCATCTCACCAGGTCAGGAAGACTGTATGGAGTCTGAGGGAGCACCCCCAGAGTGGATCTGAGGAGTTTGGACACAAAGGAACACATAAAAAGAAAGAAATTCAGTTATCTACAAGAACCAACCACTGAATCTTTGTATTGATGTGGGTTTATCTGCAATTATGACAGTCTAGCACCAAGTAGTAGTATTAACATGTCATTTAATCAAATTATATTCTAACAACGTTGTTACCTTAAACCACCACCCATTAAAAAGACAAACGTTTACAGCCTCAGAGGTAAGACTTCTCCAATGTGATGACACTCAATTATTGGATTTTTTTTATTTTTTTTATTGAATTTTACTCTTCAGCCGTCAAAGTATAAAAAGAGTCACTCTGAAGGTTAATCAATTTTATATCCACTTTCATTTTCATCTTCGTCTGACATACTGTCTACAACACATGTTCCTGTGGCGTGTGGTCAGGGCAAGCAGTGCTTGTCCAATAAAATCTAAAATCATCGTGTGTCAAAAGTATAATTAAATAGTTACCAGTTAAATCCAAATAGTCTCCTTTTCTCCTCACTTCTGCTTGTTTGACACACGGTTGAAGTCACGGTGTCCTTTAGTACACCCTACTGGTCACTAGGCAGACAGAGAGGTCAGCTGGTTGTTTTTAGCGCCGTGCACGTGTGTCCTGAGGACACAGCAGTCTCAAACAGTGCTGAAGAAACCCCATGATAAACCCAGGAGGAATCGGACATCTGAAGAGATTTCTAGTGAGTGCACATGTGCAGCAGGAGGCAACTTTCAACACAAGTGACTGAAATAACTCACTTTTAGCTTTGTTTCTAATGATTAGATGTTAGTTAGAAATACAGACAGTCATTTAGTCAAACGGTGAGCTAGTCTCAGGGCTCGTTTGTGTGAAATGGAGGATCTGGATGGAGCAGTGGAGTGACAGCGGTTGGGGCAGCTAGGAGCCACAGTCTGGTAGGAGACTGGTCTGTGACCTGTGTGTTTATGAAGGAGCCACAGTGTTCATGGAATAATGGGAATATTACACGTGTGTGGAGGAACTTGTGGATGTTCTGGACCTGCTCCACCAGTGCCCCTGTCTGACCAGTGCCCCTGTCTGACCAGTGCCCCTGTCTGACCAGTGCACCTGTCTGACCAGTGCCCCTGTCTGACCAGTGCACCTGTCTGACCAGTGCCCCTGTCTGACCAGTGCCCCTGTCTGACCAGTGCCCCTGTCTGACCAGTGCCCCTGTCTGACCAGTGCCCCTGTCTGACCAGTGCCCCTGTCTGGCCAGTGCCCCTGTCTGGCCAGTGCACTGTTGCTGTTAGTATCTCTTTATGAATGGACACTTGGTGTAATAAGTGCATCACACATGTGCAGAGCTGTCATATGTCACTCAGATGGTTTCTAGATACATAATAATAATTCCATAGATAACAATAGTACTGAAGGCTCAGCTGCATAAATGAGGTGTAGGAGGAGGACAAATCTGAACAAACAGCCCTGGTTGTGTCAAATACAGTCCAAAACATTAATTAACTATAGGTCTAGGGTTCTCTAATGACTCCAAATGGCTCATTATGTATTTAATATGTCAGGAAAAATAAATGTACTCATTTACAATGTAGTTTGTATACATTTTTATTGACTAAATATTGACGTCCACCCAAAGTCTGCTTGCCAACCCATAAAAGTCACTGCACGCTGCTGACATGTTCTTGTGGGATTTGGTAGAGTCTGATGACAAAAGTAACCATGGGGAAGAAGTGGGACCAGATGAACAACCAGCAGAGACCAGTGAAGACCAAACATATGTTCAAAATGGAGAACGTAAGTAGCATTGTCAAAAGTATTGAAAATCAGATACTAAATGATGCTAAAACTAGTATCGAAACTAGAAAAGTCACATTCACAGAACAGAAATTCTTGAATATCTTTAGAATGATCTTGAGATGTATCTTTCACAAGTATAAGACACATAGACTAGTACACGCCCATGGACCACTATGGAACCTACTGGACACAGGGATTACACAGATATAAGGCCACATAGTAATGTATCATTGTGGTATTGGAATCGGTATTGAGTATCGGGGCTTTTCCTTAGTATCAAAATCAAGTTTGAAATGTTGGTATCGTGACAACACTGAACGTAAGGGTGTATTTGTTTATTCATGTTTTGACAGCGTTTGTCTGATTACCTAATGATTTGATCTCCATAGAAACAAAGGACTGCACCATTGACATTGTGAGCACTGTGTTACAGAGGAAACCTTTGTTAATTCTTCACAGGCTGGAAGTAAGTTTGTTTGTTTTAAATTATATGTCAAGTTCACATTAATAACATGTTTTCTGTCAGCATCTACAGGGTGATTTTCATCTGCTGTTAAACAATGTGGTGCTACTGCAAAATGGTAAGTTGCGGCGTTCTCGTCTCTAGTATTCAAAGAGCAACAATATTGTGATTTATCAGAGATTATTAGAAGGATGGCACCAAAACAAACTACAAATTGATCTGTTATTAGAATGACTAAGCCTGCAGTAAATAAGGCAAATAGAACATGTAAACTGACTGAGCTGTTATCAGTTAAAATATCCAAGTCAAAATCCATACCTTAAAAACTGCCCCTAAAATGTATAGTAGTAAACTTACTCAGTAGTAAGAGTAAGGTTTAAAAGTGTCTTTGCATGACCCTGAAAAGTGCTATATAAAACTGATGCATTATTATTAGAAGCACATGCTAAAATCCTTAAAAGGTCCCATATTACACGAAATGGATTCTTGTGAGCTTCAAGTCATGTTCTAATGTTGTTACCTCATCCAAAACATTCCTGGAGTTGTGTTTTGTTTCATTCAGTGGAGCACTTGCTGTATTACCACATGACATCACAAGGTGGAACTGAGTGTTTTCCGATTGTCCAAAGAACTCCGCCTAAATCTGCAGGGTTTGTGTGTTAAACGTGTGAATGAAACAAAACACAACTCCAGGTCTGTTTGTGATGAGGAAACAACATTATAACATAGATCAGAAAATAGTGTAATATGGGCCCTTTTCACTTACAGACTGGGTGACAGTGGAAAAAGTAACAAAGACTTATACTTTCAAGTACATGTAAAAAAAATATGATGTCAGAAAACTACTACGAGAAGTGCAGTTCTTTCAAAAAAGTTACTCAAGTAAATGTAACTGATTGCTGCTTTTACTGTCTTCACTCAGACGGCAGGTCTACGCCAACACAAAAGCCGAGCGAAGAAAATGTTGATGGGAGCGAAGACGACACTCCTGGACCAGTCGAAACCAGTGAGCCCCAAGACGACACCTCACCGCACTGCAGTAACGCTGAAACTGAGGAGCAAGAGGAGGTGGAACACAGGCACATAGAAGAAGACACTGTCATCTCCAAGGACCAAGGGGTTGGCACGACGTCAGTACAAGAAGTAATAATAGACAGTAATAGTGAGAATGAAGTGGAAATAGTGGCTCCAAGTTTTCAAACAGATCTGGAGTCGGTGGAAGAAGAAGCTACACCACCGAATGTGATGAGCCAAGATTCTGCACAACAACAGCAACAACCCATTGAAAGGTACGAATGTATTTATATGGAAGAAAAATATGAAACCATTGATTAACTAAACACGTTCTGGTCTCGAATAGGCCTCCTCAGGAAGACAACCCCAGTAGTGTATCAGATGAGCCTACAACGACACCACAAACCAGCGCTGAAGCGGACGTCATGGATCTGGAACAGCTGAAAAGAGAAAAGATAAAATTGCAGATAAAAGTGTTGAAGTTACAAGAGGAGTATTACACGCTGCAGATCCAGAAGTTAAAACAGTGACACTCATGAGCTCATCTGTGTTATCTTGTATTTTAGAATACTTTTAGTTTTCTTTATTCAACAAAATGTGTTTGTGTAAAAAACCTTCTGTTCTTTTGTACTGTTTTGTACTGTACTGTTTTTCAGTTAAACCAACTGTTAACTGCCGATCAGTTTGCAATGTCATATAACTGTATCCCGTTTTTTACATCTATAACTATGAAATGTTTCTATAACTATGAAATGTTTCTAAAACTATTGCTTCGGGAAATGTTTGACTATACTATTTTAAATGGAGTGCCTTTAACAATACATCTAGTAAGGTCAAGGTCAAGTTCGGAATTTATTTCAACTCATCCCAAACCTCAACCTCAAGATTTTGTTTTGTGTCCAGAATCGGAACACTAAACTTTTTTTCAGGTTCTTCAGCTGTATTCTGTCATGTTTTCATCATCTTCATCAGCATCATCTTCATCAAAATACTTCTCAGCATCTCTACTGACAATGTCCAGCTGTCATAGTCTGGGTTATAGCAGTGAAACCCCTTTCCATACCCCCTACAGCAGCACGTACCCCCTACAGCAGAACGTACTCCCTACAGCAGAACGTACTCCCTACAGCAGAACGTACTCCCTACAGCCGCACGTACTCCCTACAGCCGCACGTACCCCCTACAGCACATACCCCCTACAGCCGCACATACCCCCTATAGCCGCACACACCCCCTACAGCAGCACACAC
>KN474218.1:0-22008 GCA_000787095.1 Periophthalmodon schlosseri | reverse complement strand
CCTAGAGTAGTAATAAGTGGAATCTCTCACCTGTTTCACTGTATGTACCATCCCTGGAGGAGGAGGCCAAGTGCTGCTGGTTGCTGGGCGGGTCTAAGGATGCTTGCAATTTGACGTTCTAATAATTGGAGGGAAAATAGAGGTATTTGTTTTATAATATTGATCATTATGTTTTGATTTGAACAATTAGGCTATAAAACAACATTTCTCATGCAATCTGATATTAACTGTATGGCATTACATTTGATTACAGTGTTAAACTGTTCTAATGTTGACAAAAACTCCCTTCTCTGCAATTAAAGATTTACAAAAATAACTGAGTGGATTAAGTGTTTTTTTTTCATTCAGAGTGTGCAGGTGAGATTTCATTTCCTGGTACACTGATTGTATAGGGAACCTCTTGGTTTCTGTTCAACACAATGTGAAATCAGAGCCCCTCGCTCCACCAGCTATAAAGCCCCCACACACTACAATTACCTCTTTGTGGCCTAAAGAAAAGTAGAATTCTCGGGCACCACACGAAAGGCATTGCGCAATTCAAGTGAGAGAAGTTGTCTGTTTTCTGTTCATTGAAACTGAAAGGAGGAAAAATGCAATCATTAAATTCTGTCAAGTTGGTAAGATATCAAGATATAACATACCATTCATATTTTAGGATTTGGCTCAGTTTTAAGCTTATTATTAGACTGTCTACATTTCCGAAGCTCAAAATGCTCTGTTCCTCCTTGTGATGAAGCGGTAGTTTTCAAATTAACAGCTACCATTTACCTATTGTTCAGTATCGATCAGCTATTCCAGGTCTGAAATTATGCGAATGATCCTAGCGAAGGTGTATGGAGTTTAAAAACACAGTGGAGCACTTTCTGTATTATCACATGACATCACAAGGTGGACCAGAGTGTTTTCTGTTTGAGAGAAAAACGCAGCCTAAATATGCAGCGTTTGTGTGTTAAAATGTCTGAATGAAACAAAACTCCTGGTATGTTTGGTAAGAGAAAACAACATTATAACATAAATCAGAAAATAGCGTAATATATGTACTTTAAATTATAATCCTAACAATGAAAAGGTACAGATAAAAAAAAACAAAGCTATTTTTTACATTATTTTCATAATCTTTTTAGATAACGTGATGCTTCCAAGTTAATTAGAAATCTTTGTTTTGCTGCTGTATACTCGTATCTGTGTACTATTTGCAGGTGACCATGACCAAATTTCTTCATTTCTGAGAAGTCTATTGACCACTACCATAACTATTATTCTCTGCATGAATGACCTGGAATGACTCAGGCCTTGACATAAGCTGTGGACTTTCTACAGTTTTGATGGATATGTTTACAGCGGGCACATGAGCTGACCAGGTAACATTTATGAGGCTTTCACTCACAAGCCGCCCTGAACCATATTCCCTGCAGGCTCATGTTTCACCTGAATTCCCAGTGTCATTTGAAACCACAAAGCCACTTGCGCTGTACAATCAAACGGGGAGAAAAGTACCACTGTATAATTGATTTAAGACATTTGATTTGATTTTTGATTTGATTTGATTTAAAACCTCTACTTCTATATATTTGGTTGATTAATTGAGACTGAGTTTGTTTCGTAAGAATATTCCGGCTTGGTAACTAACCCTACCTTCTAACCCCTTAATTAAGTAGAGTGTTAATTAAGCAGTTACTAAACCTGAATCACTATTTGATCATTATAAGTCTTTTTTCTTCCATACTGTTAATTAGGTGTAGTTATTATAAGTGTTATCATATATTTATTTTCAATGTAAGCTAAGGCCAAAATAGTTACTTTTGTGCACCTGGAACCCTGGATGCCCTTCCCATCCTGCGATGGGATGCTGATGATAATGGGATGAGGTCTGGGATGAGTCTCGTCTAAGCAACAACAAAATTGGGTTAGTGGGTAAACCAGCTACATCCAAGCTATATTCTTGTACAAAACAATAGCAGGAAAGTGTTGTTGCTAATCCATTCTTTACTTCCGGTAGGGCTCAACTAACCAAATTCAGACTGGATGCAAGTAAACTGTTTAACGTGTTGAACTAAGAAGATTAGGCAAGCCAGATTTAGCTAACCAGCAGTCGTCAGCAGCACTGTCCACACACACAGCCTTTAGCGCATAGCAACAAGTCAGGCGAGCTGTGGCTTATTTTAATAGATCCATGAGCTGTGGGACCGAACACATTGAGCAAATATGGACCAGTGCAATTTATGACGACATCACACTCTCTTCAAGTCAGACCAAATCAAAGGTTAGTGTTTATGCAGTTCACATTTAGGCATTAAATCTACACATATTTGATTGTTTAACGGTTTACTTATTAGAGTTGTCAAAAGTATCGAAAAGCACATAGGCCTACTAATCGATACTAAAACTAGTACTGAAACTAGATACTCATTTGAGCAGGAATCAATACTAAAAAAAGTCACATTCACAGGACAAAAAAGAATCTTTCCTGAACAGCTTTAGAATGATCTTGAGATGTATCAGAACATTTATAAGACCACATAGACTAGTATAAGCCCATGGACCACTATGGAACATACCTGAACGAATGAGGGACGTTACATAGATATAAGAGCACATAGTAATATAAAAGAAAGTATTATGATTTAATGTTGCAAATCACATTTTATTGTGTAAGAAAGAGTAAGTACTACTATTTAATGTGGAAAATCACATACTATTGTCTAAATAAAGAGTGTTTTTGTTATCATTGTGGTATCAGAATCAGTATTGAGTATCAAGTCTATTCCTTAGTATCGAATTTTTTGTTTTGTAACAACACAATTACGTATACATGTCTCTGTTTCCAATTCCTACAGACATTATCCTCTATACAATAATGTAAGGTTATGCTGCCTCTCCCAAAATGTCCTATGTCCTGTGGTCTGTTTGTACATGGACTTTCAAGGGGATTCTGTGCACCTGCAGGTTCCTCTGGGTGAGTTTGAGCGTGTCAAAGGACTAGTACTGTATAATTTCAGTGATTTGTAGCTTTTCATTTTCGATGCAGATATGTCCATATAATGCAATTCAGTTCTTGCCACGAGAAAGATGCCGAACCAAGTACATACAGGAACAGGCAAAAGCAAATAAAGGTAAGAATCTTAACATAAGAAATGGTTTACTACATGCAGTAAATTAAGCAAAATATTCAATTGCTACAGAGAGTCAGCAAATTGTGAGTTGTGGATTCTTGTTTTATGTATGAAGTGAAGTGATTATTATTATTATTACCAAGAGTATTGGCCACTGTATGTTGTGCTGTGCCAGTACAGTTTTGGCAGTCTCTGCTTGTCTGATGATATTGCTTATAAAAGTTATAAGAGTTAATGATGCTTCTACAATGAGCCTGTATTGTAAGGAATTATAAGAATCATAGACTTGATGATGATTCCTGTTGTTAGTAGTTTAGGATTACCAGAATGTCAATGTTATGTTTGGTCTGATCAACACTAAAACATAAAATGTGACTTTAATCAAGTTTAATCCAATACTCCACCAAGTACTTTCTTTCCCCTTTTTCTTTTATGACAACACATATATCTACTAATCTTAGTTTAGTTATACTTGAGTACAATTTTCAGTACTCTATCCCGAGTGAAAGGATAATATTTAGTGTCAATTTGAATGTTGCTCATTATAAGCCAACTACATGGCTTGACATCTAAAGAACTAATAATTCATCTGAAGCAGTGTTAAAATATGTTGGAATGTAAAAAATGTAAATTTTGCAAATGTGGACTGAATCGATTACTCCTACACTGAAAATGTGAAAGACCGTGCAGTGTATGAGAGAAAGATGGGATTATACGTGTAGCTGTTTTAGATGTCCAAATGTGTAATGTGTGTTGTTTATATATATATATATAAAACCTTTCTTCATGTGTGTTAAGGCTGTGATTGCAAAGTTCCTGTCACTATAGCCGGGAGCCCTGACCAGACCACAGAGCTCCACAACAGAGTGACCAAGACAGAGAAGGAGATCCTGGCGCTGAAGACCAGAATAGCATGTGAGAGGGCATCATGGGAGCAGAGGTTTGCCAAGCTGCAAAGAAAACAGGAAGAACTCCTCACTCAGGTCTGTTTGAAATGCACTGTCCAGTATATGTGTGTGTGTGAATCACCTCATTACTGTTGCCTGGTCTCCTCAGATGGCCTCAGAGGGAGTAGTGCAGCGAATGGGTAGTGAATCTGGAGTGGACAATGGCGAGGTCTTTGAGGAATGCTCAAGTAAATAACAGTTGTTGTTGTTTTTTTTGTTTTTTTAAAATTATTATTATTATTATAGGACTAAATTGCATCCAGTCCTAGGCATTTTTAAGTAGCCTACCATACTTTCCACAAACAACACAATATCCTGTCTTATGCAGCATAAAAACTGCTGGCCCTGTAGTTTGGATTCGTACAAGTCCTGAAATACATGTGATTCTTGTATTAGTTAGTTCATAGTTAGTTCAAAATCCTATTATTAAAGCATAAAATTGGAATGCTTGTCAGAAAAAGCACAATTGGATATTTTTCCCAAATCATTCAGCCCTATTGAATCATGACAGAGCATATTAATCAATGTGTCTTCAAAATAAAAATGGTGGAGTTAGCACAATAGCTAAAACATTAAACATTAAACACCCAACAGACACATAACATGACTACACACCTAAGACATTACAAAGAAATCAGACATTTTGTGTTCAAATTAAGCTTTAATGGCGGCTTTGAGATTCTAAAATGTGATGATGTCATAGTACCAGATGGGGGGCAAGAGCCAGTTGTACTTTGCCATGACATATCCAAATGGCGGCTTTGAGATTCTAAAATGTGATGATGTCATAGTACCAGATGGGGGGCATGAGCCAGTTGTACTTTGCCATGACATATCCAAAAAGTAAATGCACAAATGTTGAACCTGATCATTTCTATCAGTGACTGGATCCAAGATCTCACTATATTGCAACAAAAATCTGCATTTAAATAATATGAATTTATACTGTATTAGATATTATTGGCCAGTAGAATGTTATGATGTCATCTGAAACCCAACAATACATATTCTTTAGGTAGCTGGTTGGCCCAAAACAAAATATCGACCTCTGTTTTAGATGTAAAGCCGATAGCCGATACACTGAAAACGGCAAATATCCCGCCAACTGATATATTGGTGCATGTCTAGTAAAAACATAAGTCCAAAGCTAAAAGAGCCCAAGAAAAAAAACAGTCATCTAAAGGTGCATGACTGGTTTCGTTTTCAACCAATTTTTAAAGGTCGAGTATTCACATTTCCTGGAGCGTCTCAAGTTCAGTCATGACTTGTGTTCTCTGAATGGCAACAGGCGAAGTGTCAGATATGATGCATCCACAGAGAGGGTGTGAGGCATCATTCAAAGAAGACACATGCACAAGCAGCCGTTACTCCTGTGCATCTTCAGAACTGACCTCAAGACTACCCTCCTCTTCATCTTCTCTCACCAGGTAGAAAACACAATTAGGGTAGTGTATATTGATTGTCATAAACTGAAACTGTGATCTAGGCTTTAAAAAATGTCATATGAAATTCTTGCCACATCTCCTCCGGACACTGTTTGAAATTGATAGTGTGTGATTTTTTATTGTTTTGCTTACTGCTTTACTACGTGTAAATGAGCCCAAGTCAGCCACACTGGTTACTTTAAATCTTCAGTCTGACTGCACTCTCAGGGGGCTTCAGCCGATCTGCTTGTTTTTGAATGTTTTAAATCTGAGTGTAAAACTGTCTAACCTCTTAATTTGCACAGCTAACACATTTAATTGATCATCTTATTAAGTAGCCTCATAGTTGCTTCCCAAAATGAATTAAAAATGTGTTTGTTTGTGAAAGGGCTGTATAAAGTTCTATATTTCTACTTATTTGTTTTCCATTTGTTTCCATATGCAATTTAATTTTGCAACTCCCCAATCTGAAGAATGTCTCTGCGATTGCCTTAACAAATCAGGCTGCCTATACATCCTAACTTTCATTACCCGAGTTGAAAATGTATGGATTTTATTTTTCCCGCATTCCTCACATATCGATTTCCTCTATCTCAGTGTGAAGTCTTGGCCTCAACGTGCGTTTGTGCCCCACTCTGCTCTGGACCTGCGGCTGGGGCACCGGGTCAGGATCATGCTGCCATCTGGTCGCATCAGCACAGGAGCGGTGCGTTTCATCGGCCACCTGCAGGGGGAGGAAGAGCTCTACTTGGGCATAGAGCTGCACTCACCTGACCATGGATTAAGAGATGGCAGCCACAGGGGGCAGTGCTACTTTGAATGGTGACTTTTCACATTATTTAGTATAGCAGTTTTTGATAACCTGTTGAAAGAGGAGTGAGAAATCAAAGGTGTACTATGTAACTTTTCTGGTGGAGGGTCTGCCATCGGCTTATCACCATGGAGATGCCATTGCTTTACCCTTAATTTTCCAATCTGTGGAGAGGTGACTCTGCTCACAGTATGAATGATGATTTTTCAAGGTATTATTTTAACACATTTACATTTAGATCTCTACTAGAAAAGCAACATAGTGCGCCTTTAAGAGAGAAATTATTTTCAATTTGATAAGTTTGTGAAGAAGTCTTACCTCAGTTGTATTATTACTGTGGTATTGGGCTCAGAGTTCCTTGGATAATAACATTTAAAGCCATATTACACAACTTGCTAAACATTCAATACAAGATATAATATGTGTATGTGTTTTTATGTGTTTTGGATTTATGTCAAAATTTAAAGTGGGACTATTCATATGTTAAGGTGTGTATATGCCTTTCTGTTTCTGTCCCTTGCAGCAAACCTGGATATGGTGCCTTTGTACCATTCCACAAACTCCTTATGGCCTGGGAATAATAAGGGACGCCCATAGACTGTGGACTTTGATTCATGGAGCGCCGGATCACCTTTTCCAAAAGGCCATTGCAAATGACCTGATGTGAAATTGAAAAGTGAGAAGTTGCAAGTCATGTCTGAACACACTGCAATGACTCATGGTACAAGTACATTTACAGTTTATCACAGTTAAGAGATTTATTTGGACAGATGACTAAGGCGTTTGTAAAACTTTTTTTTTTTTTTTTTTTCCATTGATTTAATTTTACTTAGTTCAAGTTCAATTATTTTTCAAATGATTACAAACCTACTCTCTTTAGAAATCTTCTGCCTTTTTACTGCAAAGTTACTAACTCCAGCTACTATAAAGGGGTCAATCAAGAATCTAGTGACGTGCTGTGGTACAGTAAACAAAGCATTTATCACTTGAATACAGTAAATATAAAGTATAAGTCACATTAAAGTCACATTAAAAATATGCCTTTTAAATGCCTTTTAAATTGTTGATTGTAATAGTAAATCTCATACATCACGTAATTTCTTTCATTATCTGTTCACAAAACAAAAAAAACCCTTTTGTCAAAGAAGCTATTAAAGCTTGGCTCCAGGGAATATCACCCTTTGCAAATGTCATATTTCCGTGGAACTGACTGAGTTTTAAAGATCAACATAATGGCGGAAATGTGACTCTTTGTGTTACTATATCCTCCATGGTACCAGCACATTCCAGTCAATATAACAGCTGTGTAATGTTATGGCACTATGCAAAAACCTACTGCTCTTCTAAATCCTGTTTCCTTCTATTACACCTTTGCATCTCATTAAATAGATAATATTACATATGTTTGCTCTCACCATTTCTTTGCTCTCACCATTTTCCAAGTTTGAAGATGCAATTGTATTGGATATTTTAAATTTACAAATAAAGATTGACATGACATTTCAAATTTAAATTCCTCTTTGACTGAGAGCAGCACATTTCATTTGGGGACACACGGTGATATGTTAAAGCTGGCAGCATAGGGGCAAGATGAATATGTTTCTGCAAATTAAAGTGAAAGCAAGAACTGTAGATTTAGTTTACTTCTCCATCAAAGAGACGAGTCAGAGAGACTCATGGGTCACTTGTTGCACTATTGTTATTCAGTAGCGCTCAACCCAGTTGGTTCAGTCAGCGTTGTTAGACCCCTTGGGGAAAGGCTTGGAGATACAGACAAATACACACATATTCAGTGACCTTTTCTCCCAGACTCACACAAAAAATTGTGATTTGTTCAAGCTTGTAACCTGAGCTGGCAAGTTGAAAATCCTCTGGCCTACATAGAGGAAATGGGTAAGGTTTTGTTAATAAATGTTAGAAGGGCAAGTTACGTAATATATCTTGGTTAATTGAAACAGAGCATGAGAATTTTTCACTTTCAAATGTTTTTAATTTTAAATATATATTTACTTTTACATTAGTTTGATTACATTCATACTTTGATAACTTTAATCCATTACAAACCTCATAATTATTTGTTTTTCCATGTGCAACAAACATGGTTACACAAATACCTGTGTAGCAACGCACAACCTTTTATGGGAACATGTTGTGAAACTAAATCTTGTTCCTGGTACAACGGTAAGAACACAAACCAAATCACTTTTGGATGCTGGTAAAAAATACTCATTACTTCCTTGAAGAATAAATTTTACAATCAATTCTATCATGAATGTAATAGTACCTCATAACTTGTCAAACAATATATGGTAAAAATCACCACAATAATACTCATAGTCATTATGAGAACTTCCATAAAATAATAACCTGACACAATATGTATCAACAGTACATACTCTAGAATCACACTTCTAGAGAATTGTTGCAATTAATGCAGTCCATATTACATTTGACACAAGGGCCATACAACCAATTTCACATAAATTGTTCTGTATTAAAAGAAATAAAATCCTGCCACACGGCTCATATGTCAATCCATGCAGGGTGGTCTCATGCCTGGATAAATACATCAGCAGCAATGCATATTGCCAATTCCTTATTCAAATCCATAATGTAATAAAGATGGTAATTATAATAAAATGTTGAGTCATTTTCCTTATTGGAAAATTCCCCTCTGAGCCTTCACTTTCAGTACCTCCTCTGCCAGTTTTTCAGGGTCTGTCTGATTTGGGAACATTTTCATCACTATATCTACATGGTTGGGATTAAAAATGCCTACTAACCTATTGCGTAGTTCCATCCTGATTGGGTCACTAGCACCAGTGGATGCTGCCTGTGACCATGGGTGGTACTGGGGGCAACTGTATGGGGTGTTGGGCTGAAGGCCATGAGCTGTGCCTGGGTTACTTGTCCTTGTTTGTGGCATGCCATGGTACGGATCGGACCAGTAATTCTGTTCAGGAGGAGGTACACTGTTATGCTGAAGATGAACTGGTAAGCTGCCCTTATTTGTAATGCATGGATAAGCGTAGGCGTTGTTTCTGACAGTTTGCTGTCCGGTGGATAAGGGGAGCATGAAGGAAGCGTAGTGACTCATGTTATTTTTCTCCTGCACAGAGGCGTGTCTAGATCCAGAGCCGGAGAGGCTTTGCTGCTGGGGCCAGAGCTGGTGGGAGTTGCTGTGGCTGTCGTAAGAGCCCAGGCCGGAGTCCAGGTACTCCTGAGAACCATTGGCATAGTAATGATTTGGTCTGAGCTGCTGCTGCCCTGCCCACTCGCCCTGACTGTGATCCCCATTAACTTGTATGTGATTCTGACTACTTCCATGAGAGTCTCTGTACAAGAGGACATTTTCACTAACGTGGACGCTTTTGACAGGCTCTGCATCACCCAAATAGAGCTTTGGTGATGATCTCGAACTTGCTTCATTTGAGGAAATCTGGGCTTTTTCTCTCAGTTCATCAGCCACAGACATGTAGGACTGGTTGGTCCGCTCTGGGTGATAGAACTTGCATTTGATGCCATAAGTGCACTTTTTGTCTGCAAAGAAAAAAAAACACACAGACACACACACATTTCCAGCTTTAATGAATGGTTTCCAAATTGAAGATTGTAGCACAAAATTTGATTTCTTAGGCTGAATACATATAACATAGCACAGGACTACAAAATCGTATTTGCTTTTAGCTTTATGCTGCAATATAATACAAAGTGTCTCCATATTTAAGTATCAAAACAGACTCTTACTACCAACCAGTGATTTATGTTATAAAAGGTAAAGCAAAGCAGGTTAAATCTTACCATAAGGACAAAGCTGTCTTTTTTGCTCTGTAGGCAGGGGCTTTTTCCGGAGGAAATTGTCAAGAGTAGGGCCATGGCGACCAAGAGGGTCATCTGGGGGCATGAATCTGAAAAACACACACAGTTAATTGCATGTTGCATATTAGTCATGGAAGGAGTGATGTGTTTGACTAATAACACACCAGAGAAAATCTTTATAGTAATCACATTAAATATTTATGAGGCAGTTGTGAAACAGGACAGGCCCTTCCTGTGTGTTTCATAGCTCACCTGTCATTGACAAATGAGTACATCAAAAGCCTTTCCTCAATGCATTTTTTCCACTCCAACTTTTCTCCTTGGAGGTCACGGTAGGTGTCATTGGATACGATCACAGCCTCAGACTCTGATGCTACCTGGACAATGTAGCGATCATCATAACAAACCACTCGCTTGCCCCTGACATGTCGAGACGGAGTGAAGACAAGCATGCCACGGTTTTCAAGATCTGTCAGGATGTGTTGATCTGAGGAAGAATAACATGAATGAGAATACTTTTACATTAAGGCCTATTACAACTACCCAGAGAAAGTGTTATTAAATAGTAATATAATAACGTATCTCAAAATAAATGTATTATTAGAAAAACACTACTCTTGTCAACAACAGGCACTTCTTTCCACCCAGCCACGGTGTACTAGAAATCTCACTCTCCCACTAAACAAAAAGGACAAGTACAAACAAATCTGTCTAAGGTTTGATATCATATTACCACAACAAAGAATGGATGAAAGCAGCCTACATTTTGTGTGAGACAGATAGAGAATGAAATAATCCATTAACTGTGTATGAATGTAAAGTACTGATGCACAGATAAAGCACTCAGAGTCTGGCGAGTGTCTTTGTGGAAGCAGGCACCACTTGAGCTCGTGCTATGCTAACTAGGTGTGGAAGAGCAAATACAGCTGTACTTCCTGATGGGGATTACCCAGCTCCACTGTGAGCTTTTTTCTGACTTCCTTGTTGGGGGAATAAAAATAATACCTTTGGACGGTTCCACCCACAAAGAAGAAGAACACAAGACAAGATGTACAGGTTTCTATTATTTCAAATTCTGTTCCAAGATATGATTGAAAAGGCTTTGTGACAACATCACATTCCTGGCTATATTTACAAGAATAAAAACCCTAATAATTATTTCTTTGTGCATGACTCAAAGGAAGAAACACCAATACAATACGTTTACACTTACAGGTGCACCATGTAACTTCTGCTTGTCTTCATGGAGATGTTGTTACTTGGTGTTGAATGTTCCACAGTATGCCATTAAACTTTCCTATCTCTATAGACAAAAGCAAGTGTGAACCACGAGGCCAAATTACAGTCAGATCTGTAATGACCCCGCTAACTCTTTTTAACTCTTGTAAATTAATAATGCTAGAGAGATAAGTTTAATGCCATACTATAATATTTTTATGGAGGCAAGCAGGTACCGATCCCCCACCAAAAAGTTACACAGTGCACTACAAAAAGGCAAGAACTAAACCTGGACTTGATCAGTACTAAACTAAAACTGAGTCTAAAACAGGTCTGACTGTAAATGTTCAATTAGGACATAAATCTCTGACCACTTCAGAAGAAACACATACCACTTCTGGTAATTGCACAATTACCATGACCAGGAGATTTTAAGAAAAAAAAATGCAGTAATATTTTTTTCTGATCTGATTTACATATTAATTTACAGGGTAGATACTGGGGATTTTCAGCTTTTTTGAGATCAAATGCATGTGTCACGCATGACATTCAAACATTTGTTTGTTGCTGTAAAACAGATCTTTATTCTAATATTTTTTTTCTTTGAATTTGCTGGCTGATACTGAAGCAGGAAATCACACATCCACCTTATTCCAGGAAGAAGAAAATGCTAACTATTTCCTCATTGCAACAATTTCACTCTCTCTCTCATCTCACTTTAAACTTTGTTAATGCTAAACTATGGCACGACATGCAGTCCTACTGTCTGCGTCTTTGAATCAAAACTCTTGCTTAATACAAAGTTGTAGTGTATCCTGGCTTGAACCCAAAGTGTCCTTGCTTGTACATTTGTATTCTCACCAGCAATAGGGGCATCAGGCCGGGGCTGCTCTTTGCGCCAAGTGGGAACAAACACTTTTATATCATTATGACCTCTGTCCAAGAAGAAGTTCACTGCCAGCTGGATGCCTCGACAGGAGAAGATCTCTTTGTTGCCATGGCTGTAAAAAGCAGGTGCAGAAAGTGAGAAAAAAATGTCATAAAGAAGTTGTTAAACATAAGTCAGCAGCGTGTCTCTAAATTAAGCTCTAAAGGCAGTTATGAGCACATTTGCATATTGGTGCGGAACAAAACATGCACAGACAAGGCAGGGAGCACGCTTTCAACACCACACCGTAGAGCATGTTTCAGAGTCTGGAGGAGTACATGTCAACAGTTTTGTAGAGACAAAGCTGATAATTATCAAGGGCTTGGTTAAGGCTTCAAGACTTTAGATTAAGCACTGACTGGATGGTAGCAGAGAATATGCACAGTACATGAAAACTTGTTTCTTGTTTGTAATTGGTGGTAAATTTAACACTTGAATAATTCATTCAGTAAATAGATTATAACCTTACCTCATGGCCACATTGCTGCCATCAATAACAATAGGCCTGAGTCCCTCATCTGTATGTTTCTTGTGCACAGCTTCTGGTGATTTTCTGGAAGGTCCAGAGGTCCAGCTGGGAGGCAGCAGAGAGTTCTTGAACCCTGCGCTCCTCTCATCATTGTCTGAATTTGAAATGGAGGGTGCTGCCCGGGCCCCGATCCTAACCAGTTCTCCCAGGACCGCGTTGGTGTCAGTGTGAATGTCTAGGTTCCTCATGGCAGCCTTCACGTCTTTTGAAGTGAAGCCAAGCTTTCTGAAGAAGTCCACTTTGAGTTGGCACTCTTTGCTGTTTGGTTCTGCTGGTTCCAGAGATGGGTTCTGGCAAGGGAGTGCCATTATATATATAATTTTCCTAGAGACAGAAAATAGGTGCTCTTAATGCTACATATGACAATAAAAATGTCTTACCCTGTCTACAATGTTGGAACAAATGTAGAAGAATTTGAAGTTTTGCATAGATGACCAATTTCTTAGCAACATTTATTTAACTTGCTATCAACTAGGCTTAGATTTGTATACCATAATTATTATAGTTGATTCTGTTGTTTAAGACTGGAAAGTAATGCATATTCAGATTCAAGTCAATGTTTTCAGATTAGATAGCAGAAGATAATAGACCTATGGAAAGTAAAGCATGCTGCCATAAATGATAAGAAATGATACCTTCTTTGTGAAAACAAAGAAGTACAGTAACGCATTATGACACAGCTGAGCTACATTTCAATTACTATATGATTACTAGACTACATAATAACACAGAGCAAACTATGCTTACTAAAGCTTACTATGTAACTAAAGGTTAGTGTGGTTAAACTTTATCTATCAGGTCTAAATCCTTTAAAACGTATGAGTAGGTACAAGTAGGGTAACAAAAGCACTTGAGAAGACAAAAGGTAAAGTACGTAGCCTACCTGACAGGTGACGGCCAGGTAAACACGACCTAGCAGCAATCCGCAGGTAAATGACCGAGCGCACTTTACCAACACGACAAATATGATGGCGCCGGCTATTAGCGCCAGTGTGTCCTCTTTGCGTGTTTTGTTTTTTTTCCGCAGAAGTCAAAGTTTTCCTGTACAGTAAAGCTGAATGGGTGAATGGGCTTGACTTCTAGGCACCTCCCTCCTGGGAAATTATTTCTTTCTTTCCTGTTCCTCCAAAGCTTTCAGCCACAGGCGGCATGCGCAGTTTTCCTGGTGTGTTCCCCACTCGTGGATTATTATACAGATCTGGCACCATGTCAGCATGATTACTGTAAAATAAAATAACCAACAAAAGGAGAAGGAGGAGGGACGTGTTTGGGCAGCTAACGACAGAAATATTTTTTTACGGGTAACCGCATACCGTGTTACAATGGAGAGCGTGTGCGTGTGTGTGCGCGTGTGCGTGTGGGTGTGTTTATTTATTTATTTATTTATTTATTTATTTAAAATAGCCAATTGACCGAAGATTCTGTCAGTAAATGGCCAAATAATGTGTGATCTACCTGGGGAAATAGGCTGTTTGTGTGACTGCATGTAAATCTGTCAAATATTTTTTGTAGGCCTATATGTATGAACTGTAGCCTCACTATTTACAGACCCATTCACACACAGGCCTAGACCTGGCTGCTTGTGTATTGGCTTCTTTTTATTGTATTATGAGTAGGCCTATATTATGTACCCTCTGTGTTTTAATAGAACAAACACTGTACAGGCCTATGTCCTAATGCTAACAATGACAGCAGCTTAGAGGCCAGTTTTATGATGGAGCAAATCCAGTTGTTTTACTTTCAGGGCTTGCTGGGCAGGTGTGGACTTATAAAGACTATCTATAAAGTTAATCCCTTCCAAACTAAGAATTACTGTTTGGTTAAGAGCAATATGAATGTGGGTTCCTTCACATTTAGTGTGTTTCCTAACCAGTCATGCAGAGGTCTAGGCAAATTTGTTATTTTCTGAAGGAATGAAGGCCACACCCATATGGACAATGGCTTATCAACATAGGATATACAGTAAGAGTCAGCCTAGAGGTTCAAATGACAAAGTTCAGCATGCATTATACACCCACCTTGTTATTAGAGCTGCCTCTATGGGTATACATGGTTCTATTTGACCCCACGACTCTGACTCATTGTGATCTCTAAATCAGCATGTCTAAATGGCATCATAAATTGATTTGTTATTATTTGTTGGTTGTATGTGGTCCATGTAGTGCCTGCCTACCTATAATTATGTATTTAAATGTTAGACAGTGACATTAAAGCTATTAAATCAGTTTAGTTATTAAAGCTTTTGTCCAGCAGAGGTCGCCGTTGCTCTATGTTATCTTACCCATAATGCCACATGGGACCCTGTGGGAGATCTCTGCTGCAGCTGCTAGTTCTTATGCTGCATTCATGTGATCTCGGAAACCTGTAGACAGCTTCGTTATCGTGCCACTTCCCAAAATCAGAGCGGTCACGAGAGCAGTTGGTGAAATGCACGTGCAACAACGCGAATAACAAACGCACCTGCATCAACGACAATAACAAACATTTGCATAACTTGATTATCTTTATCATTGGAAAGTTGTGCAAAAAACCCTAGTTGTTGTGACAGAGACTATATACGTGTTACTATATGATATGTTTTCGTTTTTTTGTAGGCAAATTGCGGATAAAGTAATTATTTAAGAAGTTTTTGCTACATTAATTAGAATATACCGTTGAATTTTGGCTTGAACGTGTTTAATTTGTGAAGTAAAACCAGTAGTGTAAAATAAAACAAGATCCTCTTCAGATTGTCAGCATGTTGTCCTCCAATCCCAAACGGACTCCTGTAAAGGAGACACAGAGTCCAACTCGGGCGGAGGACTCTGAATTCAGAGTCCAACGCCTTATTCATTCCCGTTTTTACCGAGGTGGAGGTCGGATCTTCCGAGTTTCCGAGACCACATGAATGCAGCATTGTGGTTGTCGATCCCTGTGCGTGGTTGTGTGTTCATCACATCGTGAGGTTTGAAAGTTAAGATATGGGTTAATTTAGGTTAATATTATGGTTTAGGTTAAGGTTTGGCAAGTAGGAATTAAAGGTAAGTTTAAGGTTAGGGTCAGTCTCCAGGAAATAAATGTAAGTCAATGCAATATTCTCTCACTGCATGGAAACCTAACGTGTGTTTGTCTGTGTGTGTGTCAGCAAAAAGCTCCTTGTGTACAGGGTTAACGGCATGGTCCAGTTGGGATCACACTGCGTAGAGCCGGTTAATGGCATCTAGCGAGTGGAGTTCCGGAGAGTGAAGAAAGCAATCAGGGCGGGTTGCCAGGCGGGTGCCTCCTCTAAGGGCCCACACCACTGGTCTCAGGTGTGAGGAGGGCCCCACATTACTGCAGGGCAATGGGCTGCAGCAGCCACCAACCATGAGCCTAGGCCGAGGTGAGCACAGACACAGCACTCACCTGTGATGAGTCACATGTGATGGGACAGAACACACAGATCTACTGAGCTGTGGTTTAATGCTGCATTGTCAAATCTGTATTTTACCAAATTTGTTGCTGACTGCAGTTCTGTCAGAAAGTACCATATTATAATAACCAGAGGTGGAAATTAACTTGTTGCAGATACTGAAGTTACTGTAAGATTATACAGTGATTATATATATTTTTTTGTAATTTTATGTAATTGAGTAAAATTCTAGCCATGTAATTGTAATTAATTGTATTTCAAATCATGGTAACAGTGCAAGGTCCAGTCATCCCTGTGTTTGATTATCAGTTTCGGCCTATATTGACAAACATACACAGCAGTGCATCTCCTGTTCTGAATGGCCAGAGCTCAGAGAATATGCAGATTGTGGTTTAACAGCTAGTTTCAGCTTCAAACTGTTAAATTTATCTAGTTTTGATTAAAATAGTGGTCTAAAATGCTACTAAACTTGTGTTAAAAGTAACTAGTAACTAGTACTTTGAGTAGTGTTTTTCATGCATAATTTGTTACTGTGACATTTTGTCAGCAGTACTTGTTCTTGTAAATGAAACCATTTTTAGCCATGCAACAACTTTTAGTTCACAATTACATTTTTAGTACTCTTTCCACCACTGATAATGACAAAATAATATTTAGTTTTGGGAAGTTTTTTAATAGACAGACAATCAAAGTCTTAAATATTATAGATCACTAATACTTTTTTGTTGTTGTTATTGTAAACTTTATTGTGTAAGATAGCACAGTATTAGCAGAGATTGGATATTTGAAACATCAGTCCTGTTCCTTGCATCTTGGGGAGACTTCACGCAGCACAAAGCTCTATCTTTTCTCTGCAGGCAGGTGTAGTTTGGCAAGCCTTATTAAACCTGAGACAGTTGATCAAATATTCAGCCAGCCTCATTGTGCGGCCCAGAGCTTTTGGATACGGTGGGGATAGTGCCTTGCTGATAAAACCCAAAGCTTTGTAGTGTCTCTGCCTCCCGCTATCCTTTTTCATTGACTGCCCCGGTCAGCCATCCCATCTGTCAGAAGAAAGTAATTTTTGTATGATTTCTTTAAAAGCGAAAGCAAAGTAAAGAACAGTCGGCCCTTAACTGGAGTAATCCATCTTGCGCCAATGGTGTCAGAGTGATTCACGGTTTCCAATTTAGCCATGGTTTGATTCTAAAGCAAATCGGACAGGACAGCTCCACCTTCTGTGCTACCCTCTGTGGCAAGTGCTTTCAAATGAACATATCCCTAACATTCATCTTCTTCAATTATTACACCGGACACCCTGCCACTTGTCCTACATAGATCAGCAAGCAAAGACCTCCTGGCATTGTGTGTTTGGTGTAGAAACGTTATTGTATCAAAGCTGGTGTTAAAATGGCACAGACGGCTGGGTCAAATGCTGATGGGAAGATTGGCAATGATAAGGGAAGGTTCTAATGCAGTGAGGATTATAGTAGCAGTATAGTAGCAGTTACACTACTAATGTTATAATGAATGGGAGCTAAAGGCAGTTTGTGTAGGACTTTGCTCTGTGTTCATAAATTTACTTTGTCTCCAATAAGTAAAGTTCAAATTAAATATGTTTATTACTCACCAATACAATACAGTTTAAAATGATTGGAATTGTCTAACATATTAAAAGAACCCATCAAAGCTGAAATTCATAACAATGTTTATTCTTATTTGTAAGTTGTTTTTTAATTGTGTGAAAAAAAATAAACTTTTTTTTTAACTTATAGGTACATTGTCTCATAACTCATCTGGTGCGGGCGGCCTTGTTTCTATGGAGATATTATTACTTTGGCTCCCGAGTTTGACATTAAACATAGCTATCTTGCATTTATTCATTTACCTTAAAACGTGCATTCTGCTTTCTAACTGTGCATTCTTTCCCACCGGCCAACATATTTCTTTCGATTTGACCTGTCAGTTTACTGGTGGTGTCACCTGCCTGTCACCTCAGGGATAGAAAAGTTTTATGTCATGCTGTGGAATATACCTGGCAAAGTAGTAACATCTCCATAGAGACTGGTGATGAATTCTCCAGCAGAAAAGTTATGTACCTTGAACTACTAACATGGGTGTGATAAAATTGCAATTACCATGATGTTGAGATATTAGTTTATGGTTTATGATTAGTGTTAAGGATAAAACATTAAAACAAAATACCACACTTCCTCTACATCTTAAAATAAGCGTGTGCCAGCCAGCCATAGATCATCTAAAGAGCAGTGTGGGTAGGTGTCCTGGATCAAGGTGCAGTTTCAGAACATGCAGGTGTAACCGCAGCATGAGGTGGCCTTATCCAGGATCCCCAACTACCTCCTGAATAATCGCCTCTGCCTTCTCGGCTCATTAGGCCTGGGTTTTACTCTACAATACCCAGTCCTTGCACCCTGAAAAAGTGCAGTCCCAGGTTTGTGACGAACACCATACCAAATAATCTTTTCTAATAAGGAGGTATGTTTTTGAGAAGGCTGAGAATGTTGTTTTATTCTCTTTTATTATGTACTTTCATTTTAAAATATGTTCATATATTTCCATCAAATAAACTGAGCATTGAAATTATTTATAATCCTTGGCCTTACAAAGCAATTCTCCAATGGTTACCCACTGATAAAGACTTCATTACTGGGCTACAAGATAACTAACCCAGCGTAGATTGGATTGTGCCTTCTGGAGGAAGATCTGCCAGTCTCTCCCCACTTTCTCCTCCATTTACCCTGCCGAGTAGTGTCAGAATACTAATATTTCAAACTTTATTTTGAAATATAAGAAAAATACTGGATTCAATGCAGGATACTGATTTCAATACCACAAAAATAATAAAATACTTGATACTTGACATGTGACGCTGAAATCAAAATTATAAACAACTTTATCCTATAAATTCATATTTTTCAGTATCAATAGTAGTATCTAGTTTCAATACCGGTTTTATTATTGATTAATATCAGGATATCTTGGGACAGAAACATATTTTTGAATAAATGCATTGACCAGTTTGACTATTATGCAGAATGCTACTGTAACTTCAAAAAAAACAAAAAAAAAAACCTTTCCCAGTGCAACAGTAAGCACTTCATGCTGAGGAGTCCAGGCGGCGCTCTGAGGTATTCATTACGATGGATGTCTAAATCCACAACAAGAAGTACTGCTGAAGCCTCTACAGTCTGCAGTAGTTAGCGGCAGCTGTTGCTCCCTGTTTGCACTCAGCAGAGGAGGCTGTGATGATGAATGCACTCTCTGCCACCATCATAGCATCACAACCTGTGCTTTTTCTGCTCATTTAATATCAATACAAAACTAAATAAGAAATGTACCAGAGGTTCAATCTAGAAATATACACTATGTCAAATATTGTGGCTGTTAAACTAAATATTTGAATATAAATCTTAATTTGTTCAAATAGAGAGAACATGAGCAAATGGTCTAAAATTACTATTGTGTGTTGTACATTTAAGGTTAAGGTTATTCACTTTATGTTCCCCATAGGGAAATTTGTCCTTGGTATCTGACCCATCCTTCAGTGCTGCTGGGGCAACCTGTTAGGAACAGTGGGTCCCATTTCCAGATCTTGAGCTAGGATTGGTCAGGTCTACCTAAGCTGGAGGATTTTACCTATTGTACATGTTCTAGAAACTCACCCTGACACGGAGAGAACATGCAAACTATGCACAGACACGCCACAAACATGGAGCCTTCTTTGAATTTGAAGAAAGTTGTGTTGTTGCTGCAAATATTTCTAATAGGGGAAAGCAAATTCTAGTTTTGCATATTATAATATATTCTGCAAGAAGGTAATGCTGTGTATTTTCTGATGCTGAAAGACACACAATTCAAATTTGATCCCATTAGCCGACATACAATCTGAAAGAGTATATTTAGGTTTGCATTTCATACCTGAGCAGATTTGAGTCTATTGCCTCTAAGACATACACAAATTCATCTTTGTGACACCCCAGCGGCACAGTGCAGCCTGATCCATAATAATGTTTGTTGTAATGCTTTTAAACACTATTTCCTCAGCACCAGATATAAAACAGCGGATATATTTTCATAGTGTGACAGGCGCGAGTTGTTCTCACATTTCCGAGTTGATTACTTTGATGGGGGTTGGCCGCGGGGCTGCTCCTCTCTGCTGACGGTGCGTTGTTTTGCAGTTTAACCTGTATAGCGATAACACACTCCTGATTGGTCTTGCTGCCGGTGCTGCAGAAGATACTGCTCATCTCAGCGAGTGCAGCTGTTCAGACATTCTCTCACTCTCACAGCCTGCAGGGGTTGGCAAAGAAAGATTTGAGGAGCTTTGTTGTAAATTAGGTTTATAGGCTTTAAATAATGTGCAGATAAATAATGCAGCAGATTGTAATCATTCACTGCTGACAACTGTTTTCCTTGTCTGCAGCATGGTGGAATGAATCAATGGAACAAAACTAGGAAAGAAAGCCAAAATTATGTGTTGAACAATGATTCGTATGGTACTCTGCTCTCTAGTGGTGAGTAGCTATTATTACATGGTTATATTATGTTTATAGGGTGCACTATTTGTGCTGGAAACCACAGTCAATATGGCTCACATTTGGATTTCACAGTGGTGATATGGTAATTAATATATAGAAAATAAAGTTATATTCATCTCCTTTATATATTTCCTTTTTTCAAATAACCAACAAACTGTAGGTGTTGCAAAAATACATTTTTCTAAATATATACTGTAATAAAACATTGCAGCCAATCTGTGAGAATACTCAATCTTGTCTGATCCCGGAAGCTATAACAGGGTTGGACCAGGTTAGTACTCAGATGGGTGACTGCTAGAATTAAATACCAGGTGTCGTATTGGGGTAGCAGTGACTTTAGTCTAGTGCATGCTGTTGCTGTGTCTTCAGGCAAGACACTTCACCTACATTGTATAGTATGAATGCAGTGTGTGAGTGATTGGTCGTGGTCAGAGGGGCAATCGCTCTGCTTCACTTCTGTCGGTCTACCCCAGGGCAGCTGTGAATACAATAGTGCCTTATCACCACCGTATATGGATGGAGTGAACTAAGTAAGGTAAAACACTGTGGGTATCTTGAAAGTTGCAATATAAATCCAGTGCATTATACTGATACAGCAGCAGGGGAGCACATTAGGCAATATTCCATTTTGTTGAAATGCCCTCTCTCTGTTGCACACATGACTCAACATTTTGGCCTAACACTACCGCTTAAAACAAGTGGTAAAAGGTTTCAATTTAGTGGTGTTGTGTCGAATAGTAGCAGCCATCAGTTACACGTGGGAGGGGGGGGCATTTCTCTCTTTGACCAGTTTATATACAGAGGTCGTGACGGGGCGCTGACAGCTCTGTGTGTGTGGGCACTATAGTTTACTATCAGGAGCACGGCCACGGGGCCACTGTTGATGTTCACAGTTAGGTTTCTGATTCACACACAGTGGGGCCGGGTTCTCAAGAGTCACTTATCATTGCAACATGGACAGGCCACATCCTTTCCTACAAGAATCCTCTCAGCACTTGGTAACCACTGTCTCTACCAGCTGAACCCCAATTCAGTTTAAAAATAGCTTTATGAATAAAAAAAAAATACCATTGTCTCTTTTTCCTACATGCTATAAGATACTTAATATAAATATTAAATACTGACTTCATGAATGCAATTTGCCATAGTTTCCAAGTTTCACTTTTGTGGCCTGTGAAATTCATGAATTCTCACCACTGAATTGTAAATATTCATCATCATCATCATATTATTATTATTATTATTGTTAATTAATTAATTAATTTAATTTATGTATTTATTTATTTATTT
>KN474217.1:16840-34560 GCA_000787095.1 Periophthalmodon schlosseri | reverse complement strand
ACAGATTGTTGTATTGTTATAACTGTTATCTGCTATTTGACTGACTTTAAAAATAATGTGCGTGTGTTATTGGGGTTTTCTCTGCAGTACATACTGTACTGCATATACACTGCTGTAAGTTGTAACCACAATACTGCTCCTGCTGCACTGTGCGCTCAAACCACAACTCTATCACTTTCCATTGCGCAGCTCGGAGCTGGAGCCTTGGCCAAGGGTCATGACAACAGCATGCTGTGAAAATTATATTACCTCTAAGTCCACGGTAATATGTGGTGGGGCTTGGTGCACCTGTGGACCCCTGGGGCTGTGCTGAGCAGTGCTGGCAGTCTCTTCCTGTGTCTGCTTTGGCAACATCTATGTAACTATAGAGAAGGAATCATAGTTATCAAATATACCTGTGGCAGATATAAAATGTAATATGAATTAAATAGGGGTGACATCTCAGAAAAAAGACAACACATTTAAACCCCTTTAACTACAGTATCATGTAATATTCATGGATCTATATGGTGTACAGTAAGAAATATGCTAAACTAATAGAAAGGGGAAAACATGGGAGATCCCCTTTTGGTTACACAAAGCTTTTTGAATATGGTCTACAGTGTGATAAACTGCAGGTGAGGCTGTGTATGGAAAATAGAGGTCCCTTCAAAAACATCTACGCAGACAGCAGTGAGTCAGGCTTGTCGCTGCCTCCAGGGAACAACTGAGTAGAGGGGATGGTACTGTCTGAGTGGAACATGAAGAATTCAAATGATCAACAAAAGCTTTTCCACTGACCTTGTCCTGCAGCTCCGAGTGTCCTGAGGGAGGGCTCTGTGCTTCCTCCTCTTGAGCAGCCCCTGTCTGAGGAGCCCCCCCGCCCTCAGAGGACCAGTGTTTGTGGAGTAATGTGAATGTAAGTGCGAGTAGCTCAGCACAGATGCCTGGGCTGGGCTCTGAAAGGCCGATGAGAGCAGGACGTGGTGAGAGGGCATAGACAGGGGGCAAGTGAAGCTGTCTGGCACTGAGTGAGCAGACATCAGAGAGTAATTGTGAGCAATTTGTCTTAAAGTGCTCACTGAGCTCCACATGTGCGCTGGGAATGTCCAGGGAGAGAAGGGTCTGTAGCTGGAGGTGATGACGCTGTCCCTTTGACACTGTGCTACAGCAGAAGACAGACTGAGCTTCTCAGCAGACGAAGAGGAGTCATATGTGCTCTTTTCCTCTGTGGTGCAGCCGTGTGTCTGCTTAGGTGGGGGGTTTGATTGTTCCTCTTTAACCTCTATGCCACCCTCTGTTTCTGGTTTAATGAGCTCTGTGCTTTTGTTTTTGTCTTCTTTCTGGAATCTGTTGAGCAGGTTCTTGCATTGCTCCTCCAGTCCCTTCATCTGGAGCATCTGTGCGGCCAGGAGCAACAGCCGCAGGTCCTCCTCTGTCACCTCCAGAGTCTCAGAGTAGATGAAGTCCAGCAGCTGTCTGAATGTGTGTGAGGAGAGGTGCTCCAATGTGCACTGTACCGGACCGTCCTGGTCCTGGGACATGAGCCGGGCCAGAGTTCTGCTGGCACAGGCCAGAACCACGCGGTGAGCATGGAACGTGTGGTCGTCCACAGAGATGACAGCGTCGCAGAGAGAGCGCGAATGTCTCAGAGCATCGGCTCTCTGCAGGAAGTGGAAGTACTGGGGGTTGTTGAGCCGGATCATTTTCTCTGTCACACACCTGAAACATGAGTCCAGAAGTCTGTGAGTTTTATAAACTTCTATGTAAAATCATAGTCAGATTATAGACTTAAAGAATAATTCATAAGGTGGCTTTAACTATGTTTAAATGTTTACAAGACTTCCTTAACTGAATGTTGTAAGTATATTCTGTGGAAATAAAGTATAAGAAGCATTTGAGATTTCATGCTTTCATACACACTCAAAAGCCACAAACCTGAAAAGTTTATGAAACTATGAGAAATGACTGTACACACGAGTAAACTGGAGTAAAAGTCTAATGTCAACAACAAGAACATCAAGAAAATAGTGAGCGCTGTACGCTCCTGTGTCGCCATGAAACAGACTTTGGAGGCCTTAATGTACGTTTACATATAAACTGCAACTGCGATTTCAGATACGATTTCAGTTGATAATGGTTTGAACTCATTTTTATGTAAAGAATATTCTTATGTAGCCTCATTTTAAAATAATTACAAATAATTGTTACAAAAATAATATACATTTTAATTGACTGTTTTTTTTTTATAATCAACCACAGCATCAACATAATATTCAATAGTATTTATTAACACTAATACTAAATATATACAACTATAAAATGAAATAAATTGTAAGCAGCTCTTCTTCATGCACATTGATTGAACAATATCAGGACTCAGGACTACATCTAATAGTGGAATTATTGTTGTAACATACAATTATTTATATTTATCATTACTAAATATCGTGTTTTATTTAGATCATTCTCAACATATCAGTAAGTGTCAGGCTAGCGTATCTCATGCAAGGGTGATAAGACATTTTCAGTGCCTGATAAATACCAAAGCTTTAGGTTTTTTATCTGGTAACGCATTTAAATCTAACAAGCTAGTTGTTTCATTTGCAGTTGGCAGAATACCATTGACACAGGTTCCCAAAGTGAGGGACTGGACCCCCTGAGGGATCATGGGGCACTGAGCTGGGGGTCGTGAGATAATTCCAAGATATATTTCATAATAACGGCAATGTATATCTTATATCTTTATATATTAATTGGAAACTGTATATTTTTGTGAAATTTAGTCAAAGTCAAGTCAGCACAAATAAACTACTCAAATAAATGTACTTATTAATACATGTATTTTTGAAAGTTTTCACACTAGAAATAATATTTTGCAGCCTCAGGTTCTGAGTTGTTCACATGATTATTTTGGGGGCCCCAGGCTAAAAGATTTGGGGAGCTGTAGTCTATAGTGAATCAGTGATTGATGGAGTGAAGGTGTCTCTTACCTTCTCACTGGAGCCGAGTCCTCTGCTCTTGTGTCAGGCCTGTGATGACTCTGATGGAGAAGACTGAAGTCTCTGTCCTCTAGTCCCTCCTCTTCACCTTATCTCATTGGTTCACTGATTACGCCACCAAAGGCATGTCTTTCACTTTCAAAAGGATTCATTTTTGATCCCTGTTAGATGAATATTTACTATAAAAGTAACATATTAGTGAGAGTGAGTGATAGAAATGGGGCAGTGGTTTTGGAGCTTTGAGTTCCAGTGGTGCTGTCTGCTGTATGGTCTATTGCTGGTCACTACATTAATAGGCTGTTCAGTTTAGAGACACAAACCACTTCAAAGACAGGAAGCATACACACAACATGCTGCTGGTACCGGCAGCTCAAGTTAGACTGCACTGAAACTACGCTTCAAGCTCAAATATATGTTTCACCAAAACTAGGTGTCAAAATGTGTGAAAATAGGTCACTTTAGTATCTCTACTTTTTATTGTGAAATGTCACCAAGATTTGTTGAGGTTTGTGTGAATCTCTGAGAATAACAAAAGACCATGGAGACTATTGTCAACAAAATGTACTATGTTATAATAACAATACAACTTAATGCAATTGCATAGTCGGCACCTACAATAAAACAAATAATTTTTGGTTGAGCGTTTAAATTTAAAAGAAAAAAAAGATTTTGGGGCTAATAACCTGTGCCACCACAATTCGCAGACAAACTACTCATTGTTAAGTAATACCAATGAATATCTGAAAAAAACATCTAATCCTGCACGTCTGACAGAATACGCAGTAAATGATACAGTCGCATATTTCAGTTCTAACTCCAGCTGAAGAACAGTATTGGTCAGGACCACCTAGCTGAAGGATTCTACCTATTGAGCATGTATTTGTGTTTTTTTTTAGCATGTGCAACTCTTAGCATTTTGGGTAATAGAGATCTTTTCTATTTTGTCTCAGAATTAAATATGAACAGAACAAAGTTTTTTTAAGCTTCAGAATGAAAATAAAAACAAGAACATTTCTGTGCCTGTACTTGAGGAAATCTCTTGGATGAGAAGAAAAATGTCTTCTTCCGTTTAAGCTTCAGTTGACTAAGTTTTCAACCTTTTTTCTATTGTGTGTTAATGAATGAGTGTGTGATTCTTAATGAGAATCAGTCTGATGTATCAGGTTTACTTAAAGATGGACATCATCAGTTTCCTCACTTTCCTCTTGGACTGGAACATGCTTATAGTGTTAACCACAGCTGTTTCTTAATAACTTTGTTATCACACCTGATGCACGAGATGCAACACTCTTTACATTGTGCATCACTGTGGGTGCACTGAGGATTGTATTCAAACCACGATATGGACTGAGCCAATAGGTTCCTCTCCAAACAATCACCATGACAGCAGCTCTTAAACGTCATGTGGTGTTAAATGGAAGCAGCACCTACCAGTAATATGTGTAGTGTCTGCTCCCTCCCCCCTCTGTTACCCCTGCCCCTGCAGAGAGATGACCCCCCTGAACTGAGCTTACTCACTGTCACGGTCGAGGTAGACTCTAGTGATGGTAAATACACTGCAAATTAATATGCGATCAAGCACCCACATGCAATACCTAAAAATGATGCCATACTCATATTTAAATGGGCTTGTCTACGCAATGACGTTTGTCATACAGAAAGAAGACTTTAATCTTTGCAAACAAAGAGGTTTCATATTGTTGTTTTGTTGAATGAATCAAAGTGCTACTGATCCACACTGTGCAATGTGCAATGTGATACTGTGATCATACCACAATGGTGAGTGAGCAACAGACTTAAGAGCAACCACTATCAGAATGACTGTGTACTCTGTAGGCTTCACTGTACAGCCACTTCACAGTAAAGGGGGTAAGGAGGACTACCCGGCACCCTTGTGGCCTGGAACAATTGAACCTGAGTTTGGCCCTCAGAGCTTCTCAGTAATTTGTGGTGAGGAGGAGCCTACACAAAAGCTTTGACTGATTTCTGCTGAGAACTGTGTCAAGACCATGTGAAAGGTAAAGTGATATTCAGCCTGAGTGAGATCAGGTCATTACTATGTTCTCACACAAACCAGTAGCATGGTTGCATGACTGATACTGATATAATTCAGTAATAGTAAACATTATCCAGTGTTTAATTTATTCATCTCAAATCATTGCTCCTATTTTTTTATTTTTATTTTTTCTTTTTCAAGTTTTCTAAGCTACTTAGAAGGAATCATATCAGTAAGACAATATTTGTAAATGTGCAGAACCAACACATCCATATTTTAAACTTAAAAAATAAGTTTCTATTTCCAAAGTATTCTTGTGGGCAAATCTTGGAAATAAAAAGTTGACTTTCCACTATGAGTAAGCTAAAGAGTTTCCCCATGTCTCACCCATCTCAAACTGTCAAGGTTTCATTATGGTCCTATAGATCTTAAATGGTTCTTAATGGTTCTTCAACATTTTATGCTTAGTACCACCTAAGAAAATATCTTTGGGTACCACCTGATCCAAACAAGGCCTAAAATAGGACCAAATCAGGACTTATCAGGACAAATCAGTGCTACAATAGTACATTAAAATGCCTATATTCATTTAAATCAATGTCTAAATTGTCAGAAAAACGTGTTCCTTGTATGAAAATTGTCAAATTTTTCTTCACAAACTGCCTCTTAACTGATGTAAAACTATGATAAATATTTACCACAAGTATTATTCCACAAAACTATATATTATAAAAACAAGAAAACCACATATGTATGACAAGTACAAGGTGTTAAATAACTACACACACAGTATTTAATGGGTCATCTATTTTTATTACTATTAATTAGCTTGACCAGTATTATACTTCCGATTGCTTGCAAATACAGGTACACAACAGAGAGCATTTTACCAAATTAGAATATCTGTCTGTCCCTTTTTTAATCTTAATAAAAACTAAATCAGTTCTTCTCATGATGCCACTGATGCCTCTACATCTAAAGCCGCATACATTAGAAATCAGACAGTGTTGTTAAAAGTGAACCACATGAACACAAATGGACAAATTTGGTTGTGCTTAGTGCCATATCTTGTCAATTAGGCCGTATATACCACACATTCAATTTTATATTATCAAACATGTCAATTACGCAAGTTTCTAAATTGGATTACATGTGATCAAAAATATGACCCAAAAATGATTATTACATACAAATAAAAAATACAGAAAATTACATCCAAAACACAGCATTGAAAAAGGCATTAATGCAGCAATTAAAATCCTGGTTAATATTTGATTTTAGTTGATTGGGGGTTTAAAAGGGAGGGCCAAGATTAACTCAAGAGACATACAAATGTGGTCTGATAACTACAGCACACTCCTTTTATGTCTTAAATGCTGGTAGGAAACTTTTTAGTGTTTTTAGGGAAACACAGGCAAGCTTATTCTCCTCTATGATTTCAGAATTATTATTACAAGATCATGGACGTAAACTGTGAACATACATGTTTTCATTCACTAGCTGTACAATTTATACACCAAATGAGGACTCTTTCTTTGAGTGTTGTAATGCACCTTCCACCTGCCTTTACGAGAGAAACACAAAATGGATGACAATGAGAAGAGAAAATGCGAAAGGGCAAGGTACAAACACCTCTAAAATATGTGATTATAGATCAGGTGTAACCCTATCACCTTTTTGTATTGTCCCGACGCCAACCAGCTTCAACGCACTCTATACATGGACTTCTTCTGCAATTTGACAGTAGTGCATCTATTTTGGACTACACTCTTCTTATGCACCATTTGTTGCTTGTTCACCACTCATCACTGCTGCAGATCAGAAAAAAACTCAGTCCCCCTCATATTTCCTGCTAAAACACTTTGAAGGACTTACACTTGCTATCTAATACATCTCACCGCTGTTATCGGTGTCAATCACTTTGTCTGTGAGCAGGTTACAATATTATGCCGTGAACAATGTAAATTAAAAACAAACCCCAATTGTTATAAAACAAGTTCTACCACACAAAAGCTGAAAGATCACCCAAAGAAAGGGGCAATCCCTCTTAGATTGTGGCAAACTACAATGAGCTCCGTATGCAGAAAGTAGTCAAATTTGTTTTACAGTGCTAACATTCAAAGTAGAGTCGTATACATATGACCTTGTCCTGCTTGAGTGTTGTCATAACAGCACCACATCTCTGCCAATTACCCACAAGTCACTGCTCCTATATGCACCAATGTAATAAAGAATGAACAGGCTGCTACTGGGGAGGAGGTTTGGATAGTAACTACGATAGATCACTGAAAAGAAGATGGAGTCTCTAAACCTTAAATACATTCAGAAAGAAGTACTGTGTCGTTGTCTTGTGCTGGTTTTTACAACAGTCCGTTTTCAATCAGCCATGTTAGGAAAATGTTTCTCCTCTTCATAACAGCACAATGCACTATTTTTTTATGTCTTGTCACACCACTGTAAATTAAGAACAGAAATGTCTACAACTATTAGTAGTATCTTACGGTATTTACAGTGTCCATTTGAAAACCGTGACAATTTTCCCAAACTTGTTAAAAGCTAGGATAGGAACAACACAAATAAATACGGCAGCATCATACACCAAGTTGTCATGCTTCTGTTAAGTTAAAACAGACGTCTGCTTGTATACAGGTCTCTAGGTAGCAATCAAAACTTCACCAACGCAAAAGTAGTGGTTTTTATGAGGGCTTTTCGCACTGCCGACACATAGTTAGACTACCGTGTACTCAATAAAGCCAGTGACCATAAACTCCTCACACATTCAAAGTAATTATCTCCATTCTCAGTGTCCCAATTTTACACTATTTTCCTATGGAGGGAAATTATAGTTAAAACATATACATGACCTCCACTGAGTGACTCTGACAGCAGGATCGAACTTGCACTCATCTACATTGATAAATAGGTCTATATCTAGCTGTGGTACGATTTAACAAAGATATTACTACTAAAAATAAATACTATAAAGCATTATGCAGCACTCAACTTCAGATTGTAGTGAACAATTGATCAAGTCATGCCACCGGAGTGATTTGGTTTTGAAAGATGTTTTGGGTAGGGATGGTTGATTTGGTTTTGAAAGATGTTTTGGGTAGGGATGGTTCCGTTTTTTTTTTTTTTTTTTTTTTTTTTTTTTGAGCCGATATCGATCCAATATTTGTCTTGCTGCTGTGGCGGACAACCAATTTTTACCAAAAGTAAAGTTAATAAATTTTCACTTTTGTAAAAATAACAACAAAATGTATTTATCTAGGATATAAAATATTTTGTAGCACATGTATGTAAACATGCAGCTTTTTTTCTTAATTGATCTTCTATTTCCATTTTTACTCAGTAGTCTGGTCAAAAAGACAAATCTGGTGCAGGACAAACTGGAAATGACACATAGGCACACACAGACTGGGGCAGCTTAGAAAAATATTGGTGCCAAATATCGGCTAAATTTTCAATATCAGACCGATATGATATCTGGGAAAACCCTCCAATATCGCAGATAACAATACTGGAACCTATATATCGCCCATCCCTAGTTTTAGGGGTGTATGAAATGAAGTGGCACGCTATGGAAAGGAGAATGGCCTTTATCATGACAATAGATGATGAGTGTTTGGTAATATTCACATTCTGATATAGATGAGTTTGTTCATTTACAATGGGTTTGGGTCGCAGCCCAGACTTTAAGCAGTTATTTTTAAGTTGTCGTCAATCACAGAGAGTGGTCCGAACACCACCTGTCCACAGGGAGGGTTTTGGGCATGTATCGTCGTCAGTCATTGATACCTCTTCAGTTCATCTGTTCGAAGAATTTGTAGGTGGGGTTTTCGTAGCCATGATTCTGCATTTTGTTGAGCTGCCTCTCCTCTGGTGTGAGCATGGGGTCGACCTGCGGCGGGAAATCATTTCATAGTATCAAAAGCTAAATGTCGCACACACATTTAGAAAGCACATCAAGTTATTACGAGGGGCCCTGTATGACTAATAATATACCACTGCACAGCAAACATTTGCATTTAATATTATACTATTTATACCACTAACCTCTATTTGTACATTTAATCTAATTAGATTTGATTTCAACAGACAATTGTAATAATTCATATTTTAAATATTATAAATATGGATATAATGAATAAAAAAATATGCAAATACAGTGTATCCTAAAATGTGTATATTGTACATGTGCTTGAAATTGAGTACAGAGAATGAAACGATTGATATATACATTTTTTTTGTTTGTTTGTAATTTTTTGCATACATCCTATTCTTTGGAGTCTATTTATCGCCATTACGCGAGAAATCTACCATGTTTCTGGTAAACAGGTAGCCAAAATACTGAAGTAAAAAACAGTGGAACAACTATTTTACCTGCAAGGCCACTATGTGTAAATACATCTAATAATGTATTAATGGTAAACGCTAACTTAAGTATTTTTAAATTTCTATACTGTGACTTCAGTAACACAATGGCTATTTCTTGAATATCCACACACCACTAAACCATATGAAAGTCACACCTCAACAATGCCGTGGCTGATGGTGCCGTAGGGCTTCCTGCGCACCAACAGCAGACTGATCACCATCACCATGGCGATGGCTACGGCAACCACGAGCAGCCCCACCATTGCCCCACGGTTAAATGTCTCCAAGGCATCAGGCTGCTGTGAGAGGGGAAGAGAAAATATTAGGCAAACTTTGAAATAATTAATGTGGGGAGAAATATTAGATTACAGAACATTTATAATTGCTTTAATATTTATCAACTAATCAAAAAGCTCAAAAGATGATGAGCATTCAAAGAAGGCTATCAAGTCATTTTATCATTTTATTTTTCATTAAATTCTCTTTTTACGGACATAAATTAACCCAACCCATGGCATCCCATACCAGAGAGTGGAATGTGCATATGTCTGATACATTAGGATACATTACACTACATAAAGGTGCACTACGTAACATTTCAGGTGGGGGTCTGCCACCTGCTTGACTCCATGGAAATGTTAATGCTTTGCCTGCAACATTCAGGTACCCCCACCAGGCAAAGATGATACATGTTTTTCAAGGATTTTTAAGCAATTAACACCCCTGTAAATGTATAAAAACTAATTTCTTACCAGTTCATCTCTCTCGATCTCTGGAGGCTTGGAGTCTAGAAGCTTGAGTTCAGCAGAGGTGTTACTCTACAACAAAATCAAAGACTTTAGACTTGAGTCATATATTACTGAATTCAGCAGTTCAAATCCCCTACCTTTTCTTCATACTCATAGTTAGTGCCTCTCTCAGATGTGCTGTCATCATATTCATCTACTGCACGCAAATGACAAAATATATTCATGGTTAGAAGTGAAATGGGGGAAGGTCCTGTAATGCAATTTAAATGCATTTAATTTATTTTATTTATTTACTTCTATTACTTTAGTCAAGTGCTGATACTCTGATACATTTACTTGTTGTAATTGTACTTCACTAAGTAGTTTTCAGACACCATATTTAAGACTGCTTGAGTAATACATTTTAGCATTATAACAGTACTCTTACTTGAGTAAAAGTTTGGTTACTCTTCCCACTGTGAGAAAGTTGTTTGTGCATTACTTAATATTTTGTTCTTCACATTATAAACCAGATATTACTTTACAGTTATTTGAGTTGTTTTCCCCCAATTTATTTGTAAATTCCTTGTAACTTCTTTGATCACTACTTTGTAATTCTACTTGAGTATTATTTTGAAGTAATTGCACTAGCCACTATACCCAGCGCTGAATCGCTATAAAGCAGGGGTCACCAACACGGTACCCGCAGGCACCAGGTCGGGCTACATGAGTCGCCCGCAGGCCGGTTCTAAAAATAGCACAACTCACTAGTGAGCTGCATCTAAAATTTAATTTTATTCTGTTGCTATTTTTTTTAATTACCCTTGCATTTATATAGATTTAAAAATGACAATATCTTAAAAATATGTTCATTATACATAAAGTTTAGATTAGAAGTTAAGGTGGACTCTGACCTACTCTAGTTCAAAGGTTAGTATTGTGAGCATGACATAAGCAGTGCTCGTGGGTAGTAAGCACACGGGCGCTGCAAAGATGTGTGCTGAATGCAGTTTCTTACACCAAAAACATGGCAGAAAAAAGAAAGAAAATGTATCACTTCCACAATGAATGGGAAGAGGAGTTCTTTTTTACGACTGTAAAAGAAACCTGCATGTGTCTCATTTGCGGGGCGACTATGGCGACTGCAAAGTGGCACAATGTGGAGAGACACTTCAATACGAGTCACAAAAGCAACCATGCTAACTACCCACCGGGAAGTGCACTACGGGCAGAAAAAGCCCATGAGCTAAAGGCAGCTTTGGGTAAGCAACAGTCTTTTTTCACGAGACTGGTGAAAAAGTCACAAAAAACAACCGAAGCTTTGTTTAGATTAATAAAGTTAAAGTGCTGAATATTGATATGTGTTTCCCACCTTGCTGTCATTGTCACTGATAATTATTGTGAGAAATCATTGACGTGATCAGTGTCTTCACATAGATGATTATCATTAATCATTATTAATAATGTATAACTAAAGGCAAACTGAGCAAATTTGTTATTTCAGAAGAGTATCAAACTAGTAGCCCTTTGTATGACTCAGTACCCATCAAGTAGCTCTCAGTTTCAAAAAGGTTAGTGACCCCTGCTATAAAGCAATGCCACTTACCTAGCAGCTTACCTTTCTTATTAGACTGTAGGTCTGTAAATAGAAAGAAACAAAATAATATCTATTCATCACATATTTTATCACTATATAACTTGAATGGCACTAGTTTAAGTGTGTGTACCTATACGTGGGGGGTAGGGCCTGTTTTGGAAGGCGGCCTCCTCCTCTGCTTCATCATCCTTCACCTCTTCACTCTCCACGGGGAGCAGTTCTTCAGTGGTGCGGGTCTCAGAGAATGAAGTAGTCATGAGCTCACTGATGTCCCCTAACTCTGCCTTCACCAGCTCCTCTGTACAGTCAGGAAGACAAAAATCAGTGTATTGTTGTATTTGAACAACAGATGAAAGTTTAAAGCTGCTGGTTTCCCCCATCAACCCAAAACATGCACAACAGGTAAAATCCTCCAGCTAAGGTAATCCTGACCAAGCCAAGTTAAAGATCTGGAGATGGGTCCCCAAGTACTGTAGCTCACTGCTTCTGACAGGTTGCCCCAATGGCACTGGTGGAAGGATGGATAAAATGCAGAGAGTGAAATTCCCTCACCAGATACTAATAAAGTGTACTTCACCTTTTTATACAACTTTTTTTCTAATAAATGCATTTTTATGTATTGTAAAAGCAGAACTTTGTGACAAAAATCAGAACACTACATGCTGTTTTGACCCAATTAGAAAATATTTTACATTTTACTATTTCACATAAGGCATGGCCACAAAAATAATGCATGTATATACTATTAGCGTGCCAAAGGGTTTGTGAAAGCTAGTCTAAAAATACATTAAATACAATGTTATCATAAAAAATATATCTTGAAATCTTCTCACAGCTCCCTGTTTAAGCTCTCTCTCTGTTAAAATATGTACTGTAGATTACAATCTGTGCTCAAAACAATATTGTAAATAGCACAATTGTTATGTTTATGAGAAATCTGCACTTCAATATTTTCCCTAAATCGATCAACCTAAGTATGAAACAAATTTAAAATTGAGTAATGGTGCTTACGGATATCACTGTGCAGCTCTTTGGCCAGTGTGGGGTCTTTGTACAGCAGTGCAAGGCTCTGATTCATCCTTTCTTCAATCACATGGAGGTGAGTGTAGACCTATACAGACATTTAACCACGTATTACAAAACTGGGGCAAATTATGAGTCAAGAAGACAGATGACATTTACAAGAAAAACTATAATCTCCACAGAAACTATATACTTCTTCTAAGTTCATTTTGTATCCCTTAACAATAGGAGTATCACATGATGACACATTACATTACATTTGAGGTATACCTTTTGGCCCAGACTAAAATCAATGCTATGTTTTGGTTGCCATGAATTATATACATTACAACCAAATTATCCCAAATGTCACTTTAGTCATTTAGTTACCCCTTACTATACCAATTTAATATATACTTTCTTGTTAATAACCTAAACTTTAAGAGCATATTTTGATATTTATACACTCAGGAAACTTGCCATCTGCACTTTAATATTTTAATAAACATTTTAACATTTTAAAGTGTAAAATGTATAAAGTCCAATTATCTTACAATTATAATTTCATTATGTAGTTTTCAGACTTAAGGGCTAACCTGAAACTTCATCTGCTCTGCCTTCTGGGGGTCCACAGCCACAATATGGCGATAGTGCCTGAGAGTGTGTCTCCGATCCTTCTGCTCCGCCGCGATGTAGCGCTTAAGAGCCTGCAGCACCCGCTCTGGCTGTGAGACATAAAAACATAAAAATTACTTATAAACTGTACATTAAAGGTACACCAAGTAACTTTTCTGGCCACCTGGTTGTCTCAGTGGAGATGTTATTGCTTTGCCTGGAATGTTCCGGAGCAGGCCATTAAACATATCCACCATCATGGAGACAATGCTACCAGAGCAAATTACACATTGAGATCGGTGGAGAGGTGACCCTGCTCACAGTATGAATGCTCCTCAAGGTATTATTATCAAGGTATTATTTTTTTATTAAAGAATACCAGAAATTGAACAAATGCAAAATTGATACGTTTAATGCCATACTGTGGAGCATTCCAGGCTAAACATTTCATGGGTTTCAGAACGATGAAAAATTAGGGCCGTTGCCATAGCAGTTAACAATTTGAAACAATATTATATCTTTTGAAATGTGAAAAGTCTTCAAATGTCACCTATAACAGGAGGCTGAAGCCCACAAATAACATCTCAATGGAGATAAGCAGGTAGCAGATCCCCACATCAGAAATGTTTTCTATATCTATTTTTCTGTATTGTTACTGTACCTGGGGAGGGTCAGACTGCACTGCTGTTAGGTAGTTCTCCAAGGCTAAACGGCGGTTGTTGTTTAAAATGGCCTCGACTCGAGCGAGATGTGTTTCTACAAGTCTTTGCCTCTCTCCAGCAACCTGCTCCTCCAGCGTCTGCAGCACTGACTGGAAATGCTGAGGGGAAAACAAAAGTCAATAAGCAAATTCATTATATTTCTCAGATACTATTAATGATCACATATGCACTAGTGCCAGAGAATACAATCAAATGCATTCAAACTGGTGCAGGGTATGTAGCATTTTTCTAAACAAAATATACTAATTTATTTGCCTGAAATAAAATATGCACCATTTAGTTTGCCTGTCCCATTTTGTGTTGGTTCCGCTCTGCCTCAAACGTGTACATTCTTATTTTAATCTTGAAGGTTGTCACACGTGAATGAATTATGTAATGTAATCTTACCTCATTCAGAGCCTGTCTCTCTGACTTCGGGAGGTTTTTTGACTGGTTGTCTGCCTCAGCCCATTCTTTCATAATCTAAAAACACAGTTACGATTTATTAGATAATTCTATCTAACCCAATAATTCTTGAAATACTATCTTCTGAACAACAGTGAACTTTAAACCATGCCTCGTAGCCCTCGTGAGACACTTATGGAGATATGTGAACCTTTTTATCTGCTTCTCTGACTGCACCATGTACAAGCCAGTGGCAATGTCATTCAGAAAATTAGATTTGAGGAGAGAGAAAATGTAGCTCTTGTGGCAGTTGAATGGATGGACTGTCAAATCTGAGACCACTGAACTGTTACTGTTGTGAGCCTACCTCATTGATGCGCTTCATTCTTCGCTCCTCCAGGTCAGTTTTAGCACGCAGAAAGTTAGCGTGCTCTGTCTCATCCACAGGCTTCTCAAAGTAGACATCAACACCATCTGTGGGTCTCGGGGTGGTCACTACACAGAAAATAAGACCCCATTACTCTCATGCATGCAGAACATCGGCCAAGCAATACACCTTAAAGGAACATGTGCCAATGAGAACAGGCAAAAAAGGTGGCCAATATATCGAATTATAAATGTTGTTTTGAAGCAAAATTTGAATATTGGATATATTGTTCATAGTAAAAAAGCTGCAAAAAGAGTAAATTCTAATTAAAAATGAAACAAACAAATAATATAAAGTGATATTTTTGTACTTTTGTGGGTAATTTACAGTCCTTCCACATTTCCACAGTCTGTTACTTAAATCCAATTTTGTCAATATCATCCACCCATACCAGCCAATCATAAAGTTTTACCAACAAAGTAAAACAAACTTTGAATAGAACTGCCCATTGGTGTATTTCTGTGCTACTTTGTGTGTTTGTTTATCTTCATCAGATGTGGTGGGCTAAGGTTTTCCACAGATATGGTGTGTGTGACAGCGTGTCTCTGATTAAAACTTAGATAATCCTTATCTTGACTTGGAGGTGGAAAGGGGTAAATACCTATCATTTGGTTTGGGAGACAGGCAAACGCTCTCACCTTTTCAATGTCAAAGCAAACCAGAGAAGGAGACCAAGATACCAGGAGGCAAATTGTCAACTCTTGTGTAGATATGAGGCTTAAAAATTATGTTTTTAAGTTATCTTTTATTTATTTCTTTATTTTTATTTATATAATAACTGGGATATGATTTTATTTTTGCCTATATATTTCATTTCATTTGATCTTGCACTTTGAGACAGGAGAAGGTGTTGATAAATTTGCTATCATTACATTTGACCTTGGCGTACAATAACCGTTTTTCCATTAATAGAGGAGTCAATGGTAGCTGCCAATGGTCCATTTTTCTCCTCCACAGTCTATAGACAAGCTGAACAATAAACTGAGATATGCTTTTTGCTTCTTGTGTTAATATAAATATGTAAAATTATTAAAATTTTTGCCTGTGCCCCTGAAATCTAATATTTTGACTGACAGTGTACTTGGTAAATAACTCTGGCAAACTACAGCAGAGACACTCACAGCGGGCCTCCTTGATCAGAGGCGCTGAGGGAGTGTGGCTTTTTTCACTGTAGAGATAGTCCAGATAGTCGGATGTCTGGTACGGACCTGAGTCTATGGGGTACTCGTACTCCTCTGGGTCTTTCACTGCTCCCTCCTCCTCCTCCTCCTCCTCCTCTTCTTCCACCTCTTCTTCCTCTTCATTGTCGTCCACATCTTCGTCATCCTCCACCTCCTCTTCCTCCTCCTCCTCTTCCTCCTCCACTACTTCATCCTCATCTTCCTCCAGGTCAGGGTCGGGGGAGGGGCTTGGAGTAGGGACTTTAACGCTACTGAAGACAAAGTTTTATCTTAATTTTATTATCATGGTTTAAGAAAACATCACAACATTCTGTTCATGGGTATAAACTTTTTGGCGTCATTTTGAGCATATTTCATCATTCAAAAGATAGAATACTTTGTTTTGTTTCTTAATTGCTATGACAACTTTGATAATTTTTCATAAGTCTGAAAGCCATGGATGGGCATGTGGTGTTAAGATGACACAAGAAAATGCTTATTGTTAATCTGCATATTTTATATTTTCAATCAGATTCAACAATTTCCCTTTTGTTCTACTAGCTCCTGTTTCCAGTATGAGAGAGTTACATAATCACACTGTAGAATTTCAAAAACCCCACTTCCCTATACTGTTCCCCGTACTGTTGTTATAGAAAGACCTTCAGCAGTAATAAACAGTAGGATACCCATACTTTCTTTACAATAACCAAATCATTCTTCATGTCTAGAAATAAAGTTAAATTATGGTGAGCTTCAATAATTACTCAGGCTTGACTCTCCCTCCACTCTGTGAGGTGACGATCTCGGGCAGAGCGTGGCTTTCGCCTGCCTCCAGCTCCAGTTTGTTGGAGGTGCTGCGGCCCGGGCAGCACACGTACTCCACTCCTCTGAAGTGGTCGCCACATGGGAGTAGCATGCCGTAGCTGTGGAGCTCCAGATTGTCTGCTGTGCAGGCCTAGAACGCATGGAACATGACCTTTTAAATCATATTTAATCCACAGTAGGGCTTTGTTATGACAAGAAGTGAGGATTTGAGAGATATTTTGGGCAAATAAACCACATGCAATTTGAGCCTTCATACTGCATTGTAGTCTGTGCATCATGTAATTAAAAGGAAAATTGCTTTCATTTTTGTTACATTTATGTTGAACAACAAAACTGTGTAGATAGAGAAAACATACTAAGGCCCAAGGAGAGCACACAAACTCCACACAAAAATATCCAGGATCCTCAAACTCAAGATCTTCTGAACCTCTAGGGCTAAGCCACTATGTTTATTTTCATCTATGGCAATTTAGCTGATACACAGACCATGTAGGTACAGTTTACGGCATGTTTCACCTTGGTTTGCCTTGATATCTCACCTTTTTGGCGATGTTGTGCCAGTAAACGTAGCTCTCACAAATGTCCATCTGCTCTTTGTGCAGGAAGCGACAGCGGTCAGGAACCAACAGGGCCTCGCTCACGTACTCCCCCTCTGCAGTCAAACACACAAGCAAGGTAAGTAAGCAATACTAGGATGTCAAAGCAGAACACTAGGACATAACACATACAGCATTTGTTTGGAAAAATAGAATTGCCTTAGAAAAACTGTATGGATCATTGAGAGATCATGGACACATAAGCTAAAGAATAAGATATTAACTTATTTTGTATTATATTACTGTGTGTATATATATATATATATATATATATATATACACACACACACACACACACACCACACACACA
>KN474217.1:0-16827 GCA_000787095.1 Periophthalmodon schlosseri | reverse complement strand
ACACACACACACACACACACACACACACACACACACACACACACATATATATATATAAGTGGCAAGGCTGTAACTACTGTACATTGTTAGCCAATTTGTCCCTCTAGTGGCTACATGTGGACATAACCACTAGAAACTGCTAAAATATGCAGTTTAATTCTGAATCAAATGCATAAATAATGTACAATAAATTAAATCACACAAATGTAGTTAGGCTGTAGACCCCAGATATATCCCTTTGCTCAGATACAGACAGTGCTTTATGTAATGGGTTATGTAAAGGCATGAGGTTAGCTGTGATCCCAGTGAAGCACTCTGCCATGTTTTTGTACTGATTCACAGTGATGTTTCATGTCAGTCAGTCTGTCACTGCTGAACTCTCTGGGGAAAACACCAATGCTCTTTTACAATTCAAACTGGGACATGTACTGGACAAGCAGCCATGTAAAATAATGGCATGGCATTCCTAAATAAATTATATGTGTTTATGTGAGGTTGACGTTAGTTTTTAACAAAGACAGTAGAGGCAGATGCCATGATAACAAAAACAATTACATACATTTCCTTTTTGTTTTTTGCAAACATGCCAATAGTTTAAGCCTTCAAAGTTGTATTAATTTAGAATGTGAAATTATTGCCTTGTCTGGAATGTTCCACAGAATGGCATTAAACGTATCTATCTCCATGGACACGAGAAGGTGATGCCACCTGGGAAAGTTACAAGTCAGATCTGAGCAGAGGCGATCACTCACAGTAAGAATGTGTGTTTTTCAGTGGTTTTTTTCAGTAATAAAAACACCATGACTAATAATAATAAGTTAAATGGCATGAGGCAAGCTGATACAACTAGCCTTTTTATAACTCCAACCATCACTTAAAAATGACACACATATACCACATTTGGACTTAAATGAAGTCATTTTTAAATATACAGTATTTTCTCTGATGACATTTCAGTGTGAACAGTGTAGTGTGTCTTACCCATGCAGCGGTAAGGCACCACTATGGGGGCACGGTTCGGACAGTGGCCCCAGCCTTTCTTACACCACTGTGGAATGGTGACGGGTTTGTTTGCCTCCTCGGCGTGGGAAATTTGAAGATTGGGGTACATCTGGAGGTCCATGCAGAATATGGAGAAACAGTGACAGGGACAGAACACAAGGTCAGAGGGCAAGGGGTCGAGCAGAGGTTATAAGAGAGACACTCAAAGGTAGATAGAAAGAGCACACTGCAAAAAATGAATATCACTTTCATAAAATTACTTAAATTCAGTACCTTGTTTTGAGTATAGTGGTACATTAATTTAGTTAGTAGGCCTAAGTCTAGATATTTTTAAAGGTATTTCTATGTAGATTTAATGTATTTATGTATGTCAGGCAATGTATGAAACTCAAAAAATGGAAGTCAAAAATTGTATTCAGTAATACATAAATACTCTGATACTGATATTAGTAAAATGCTTAAAAAGTAAAAGACACATACTTAAAATAAAACATAAACTAAACCAAAATTACTCAAAACAAAGTAAAAATTCTGAAATTAAGTAATATTAGCCGTGCACACAGGGGTGTACATCCAGTCTGCTGTGGCAAATAGGGAAAAAGTCATGCAACATGTTGTTTTTGACACTAACAAAAGCATTATCAAAGCTAAGAATATATGTTAGCTTCAAGTTTAGCTGCTTTCATTTCAAATCCAGGTCAAAGATGGAAGCACAAACATGATGAGGTTTAAACATAGAGAAAGGAAACTGACCCAGAGTCTAAAGATGGCTTTCCTTCACAAAAGTCGAGAAAAATTGAAGGATTTTGTCTGAAAGCCTTTGCAGACCATAATGCAGCAGTTAATCCTATTACAGTCTATTGAGGTTATCAATGTCACTGCTTCCTGTTATGCCCTGTTTGGCCAGAAGAGGGAGCAAGAATCCTTTTACCATAGCTGTATTATTCATGCAATAATTTTCACAGGAACATCCAGTACAGGGAAAGATGGCGGTACTGATGGTAAATATATATTTTTTAATACACAATACAATAAATTAGAGAGAAATGAATACTAGTCCTACATGCATGTGTTAAAAAAAAATAAATCCAGATTATTTTAAATTACAGTGAGTCTGTAACATCTTCTGAGACAAATACTGAAAATAACTAAAATCCCATACTATTAGTTCTAAGTGTATTCTTTAAACATGGCAAGAGATAGTAGGACTGTGCAATTTATTGAATTTCAATAGAGATTCAGTCATTTGTTGCTGTCACTTATCATCTTGGGTCTTTTTAATTGTCGATTAAAGTGTTTGCAGACTTCGGACTCTTTTTTTGTGCTAAATGAAAATAATTGTAAGTTTGTATTGTTTCTGTCCAGGAAACACATATTGAAAGCCATTTTAATTGTTAATAAAACACTAAATAAAATGTAAACAAAAAGTAAGATTGTTCAATATGAGGTCAGCTCTACCAGATCATTTTTGTAGACTTATTTGGGTATACAGAGTACAAGTAATGTGTATTTTTGTTAGTTTTCCCATTAAAAGGTCTGTCTAGGAGTGTAGTAACAAAGGTGATAATATAAATCTGTATAGTGTCTGTGTGGTGACTTGTTTCCCCTATGGTCTGTGCTCACCTCCTGGCAATAAGACAGGACCTGGCTGTGCTCGGTGAAGCAGCCCTGTCGCCCCTGGGGGTCGGGCTCCCACTGTCCCGTCTGAGTGTTCATGTAGAGGAGCACGCGGCCGCAGTACATGGCAATCTGAGGCTGAGGCTCAGACAGGCCCGGCCCATTCACCTCGTTCATCGCTAGAGCCTGGGAAGAAAAGATATAGAGAGATCCATTTTTAGAGGATGTTCCATAGTATATAATGAAATAATTAAAATGAGAATTGTTAAAGAATTATTGGGAAGTTTCACTGTATCAAAGCTAGCTGCCAAATAAAGATATGTAGAATTTAAAGTTGATTCTTAGGACGGTGCAGGGATATTTTTCAAAAGGGTTTATTTACGGTCTGAAACATTGACCAGCAATGGAAAATAAATGTTAACAAAATAAACAAAGAAAGATACATGTTTTAGTCAAAAGTGTACAATTTTTAAAAACTTTTTTCCAGATTGAGATTTCAGACTCCAGGTTTCAAATTAAAACTTGCATTAGAATGACAAAACTATTAGGTCAAGTACTAAAAACATATCATATATATCATATATTAGTTTATTTATTAGGATCCCCCTTAGCCATTGCCTTGATGATAACTATTCTTCCTGGCGTCTACACACAGTTAGTGTGAAAAGTCCTCAGTGTAATAAAGCACTGTTCGCTGGCTTAGATCACAGAGGACTCCGTCCGGTCCATAAAAAGAAGGTATGTAAATGACAGCTCCTCCTGCTCTGCCTCCTCTGGCCTTCTAGGATGTTGTTATTGATCACAGGATATGTTGCCCTGCTCAGGAGGCACCCATGGGACCCCACACAGAGGAACAAACAGCAGAGAGGACTGGAGTCAGGTGTTAATACAGCCGCATTGACTGGTGAGCCACTTCACTACATTAACAGTGCACAGCAAAGGATTGGAAATAGACTAACATGTAATGGCTTTCAATAGGGGTCCAAGATTGATCACAATCAAATCAAAATTTTAATTGGAATGGTTGTAATTAGCAAACCACTAAGACTGCAACTATTTACTACTACTACTACTACTTCTGTCCAGTGCACAAAAGTGAATACTTTGTCTCCATGGGCTCTTGCTAACCCTGTTGTCAAGACCTACTTTGAAGTGCGTGTAAATTCTAAATTAGTTTAGCCATAATTTTTGGGACCAGGTCTAGACCAAGACCAAACCCAGAGTAGAAAGGGTCCTAACCAAATTTATATTAGAACTTAAACTTGGCTCAAACCAGGACCAAACTGGGACCAAACCGGGACCAAACCAGGACGTGCTCTTAGTCTTCTGTCAGATGTTAATGATTCAGTACACTGTGAACACTGTGAACACTGTAAACACTGTGAACACTGTGAGCACTGTGAACACTGTGAACACTGTGAACTGAATCTTGATTTTTAAATACTGCTAAATCTAATTTGAATCTGTTTTTTAATTTTCGCCCAAACCTTTCACCCCTAGTTACAAGTTAAAAAGATATCAAGATGCACAGATGGGTCATGTTCTAACTGGTGAGCAAATCTTCTCTAGTTTCCCCTAAAAATCTGAAAAATAATCCCCCTTTTTGACAGGTACATTTGGGGGTAGAAAGTACATGTAATGTGAACTTTTTAACCCTGAAAACCCCTTAATGATGAAGCCTGGAGCCATGGTGTACTGTAGCTGTATTCTTTCATGTGCTCTGACAGAGATCGAGCCACTGACGACACACAAGACGCCTGACGTTGCAGAGCCAATTACTACAGTGACTGAGCCTGAGGGATGAGTGTGGAGAGAAAATATGGGAGGCCATCAAAGACACTCACCAATGACTATGAAACATGTTTGAGGTTTAATTAACATTTACTTATAATCAAATTCAGTACTCTGTTGATGTACAAAACTCATCACACAAATTAAATAAAAAGAGGATTTAAAATAACAAAGAAAATGGCAAAGGTTCATTTTTACTGAGTCCCACATGCTCAATAGCTTTTGGGCATTCAAAGCCTTAATGTGAACATTTTTCATAAGTGGTTTATGTCAGTCAGGGCAATTAAATTAATTTTAATCATAAAAGAGAAATAATAATTAGTAGGAGTAAGCTGTGCTTGAGCTGCCCCATCAGCCACTTCAGAAGCTCAGCAAACATCTAAGCGCTCTCTGTTTGCCTCGGAGAAGGTCAGTAGCACAAAGAAAAAACAAACTTCCGGATATTTGAGCAGATAACCTGCAGCTCCCTCTGGCCCTGCGCTCTCATTCTGCTGCTCTTCACTACTGCATTTGCAGAAAATCAATGGTGAGCGACTGCAACTGTATCGCCACGTTCTGCTAAATCAATAGTAGTCCATCAGGAGCCCTCGGCTCTGACCTCCAGCTCTCCAAGGCTGCACGCCCATCTTCACTGTGATGGGACAAGATTACATGTCCCTCCTGTGATAACACCAATAAGAAACAGTGTTTAAGACAACAACTCCTCCGCCCACGCAGTGAGTCCATGGTCACAGATACAAAGCTACAGTATGTGCTTTACAAATTATGATATAACGCTCCACTTATATGACCCAACTGTCACTATTGAAATGTCTGTTTCAATAGTGACTTTTCAAGTTTGAAAAAACAAAACCTTTTAGTTATAATTTTAATTAATATAGGTCTCAGTCTGATTAAAAATAGCATAAACATAATTGAACAAAAACACTTTTGCACACACCTGATCCAGGCACTGTCTAAGAACGTGACTTGTCTTTGCTTGTAGTTCCTAATCACATTTGGAGCTCTGGCGGTGTAGTTCTACAAATTGTTATAGATTGAAACCTCCTGACAGCTGTGTTTGGTCTGTCCATTATCCACACACACAGGGAGTCCCTGAGATGCACATAAAATCAACTAAGCGTTTTTTTCTGCAGATATAAATAGGTTTTGTACTTTAGTATCAATACTGTATGTGTACACATAGAACAAATGAGAATATGCCAGCTAAAATACATATCTGGGTTAATAACATTGTTGACAAATATATGTTTTTGAGTGTATTGACATCAGACTGTAATCTCCTTCTGTTTAGGATTTTCTGTAGAGACACACACTGTATTATAATAGTTGTGTAGTATTCATAATAGGGCAGGATTTCAAAATCATAACTAAACCTGACCGTAAAGCTACAGCACAGTGAGGCTGGCCTGGTTCAGTATTATGTGGTAACTAGAGGCCTAAATGCAGTGCAGCCACATATCATGTCCCAGTGCTGAGAAGGCAGAGTGCTCTGGTCCTGGCAGCTGCCCACTGCAGAAAACTGCCCCATTAATAACAAACTGGTGATATAAAGCTGCAGACATTGATTGGCTTTTTGGTCCTTTCACCGCCTGCTTTTCCTCTTGGCCTCTGTGATGTATTATCTTTTAGCTTGCCAGGTTTTTGATTTAGGCTGTACTTTGGTGGATACACAATCAAACAGACATATCCAACAAAGCATTTATGAATTCTTGACCGTTGTAGTACAGTTGGACTTCTTAACCTGAACAGTGTAAAATTTATCAAAAGCAACTATAGTGCACCAATGACTATGACATGTTGTTGTGGCATAGATTTAATTTCTCAGTAAATAGAGTTTTCACCCAATTTGATTTTGGCTTGGATAGTCATTTTACATGTCCCAACAACTCCATCCTCCCTGCCCTAATTAAATTTTCAGCACCTGTTCCACCCTTATGTTGCAGCATGACTTCATCCCATAATGATGCAATCTCTTGGCCCTGTCAGGCAAGTATAAGGCAGAGAGGGGAGGAGTCCACCAATCATTTGTCAAACGACGAGTGGCTGGCAGAGTGCACACTACGACCCGATTCCACAAACACACAGAGTACTTCAAAGCCAGGAGAGCAGTGCCATCACATGGTACATGGGCTTTGATAATACATAAAACACTGCATTGATCTTCAATTCTGTTTTATCCTGCATTTGTTACAGTAATTTGTTCAGTGTTCACACTCTTGAAGTCACAGGGCCAAAGTATGTGAGCCTGACAAAAAGACTACAAAAAGAAACAGCACTGACATGGAGTACCATTCACCTTCCCTCTTGTTTCCCATATAGCTGTATTTATTCAAGCCTGTGATGTGGGATTGTCAAAAAATATTCCCCAGATACTAATCAATACAAAAACTACAACAAGTTGAACAAGTATCAATAAAGAAAAAAAAATCTTATAAAAAACAGGACATAAAATGGACTTTTCCTAAAAGGTTTTAGAATGGTCTTGATCAATATCAGAACTAGTATAAACCCATGTGGTAACATTAATGAAACTACTAGTACGTTGTGTTGAAAATGACATAGTATTAAGTAAAAAAGGTTTTTTTTCGGCTGACAGGACATCAGCACCTTTCACAAAGGTCAGATTTTGTAGGGATTCTTCTGTATTTTCACAACATGAACTTTTTAGAATTTTAGAAAATTTAAATCCTCAAGGCACCTAAAAGTTAGCTTTGAGATTTAGCCTAGCAGTTATCACTCTAATTGGTCAGAACTGATCAAATAGTGCACGTTTCTGACATCACATGTTGGCGGGGCCAGTATTCAGGAGGTAACGTGGAAGAAAAAATCTTTTGGGGCATTTTGTGCCAATGAGCATAAGCCATTGAAAACAATATGACTCCATCTTTTGGTTCATCTTCCAGATCTTATTATACTTCCATGGGGTTTCATATTTGGAAATCCAGTCACGAGTATCATAGCAACTAAAGAGCCAATCTGGAGCCAGGCTGTTGAAGATACTGCCCCTTCCACTGGTGTAGCAGGGAGCGGGCGCTTAGCAACACTGTCATCAAACCTACTGCTAACGCTAGCTGAAGAGACCTCGGCAAAAGAGGGCAACTCATTGGTCTGTTATTAATGTTCATAACTTCATTTACTGACAAAATGGAGAAATAAAAACACCAGGATCATGTAGAGCACGTTAATACGAACATTTGACAAGCCTGACAGCAGCAGTTCAATTGAAGATGAATTGGAGCCAGAGTCGACGGAGCAGGAAGTGTGCCAATGCTCACTTCCTATTTGAAACGCGGTGGCTAGCAGGCTAGCTATGTACATTTATATATATACAGTCTATGCTTCACATGACACTTTGGGATAAGGCATCCTCTAATTATTTGGGACTGGGACTGGCACGAACAGTACTACACTGTGAGCTGTTAATGACTTGTTATGAATAATGAGATGAATGAATAGACAAAAAAACTCTAAATCGTTTGTATACGTACCCATGCACTGTGACCCACTCTTGTGTAAACCTGATTCAAATGGCCCATTGCCAGCGCCACAGCAGTGAAATTACAAAACAGAGCCCACAGCTAAACTGTGCTCTTCTGATACTGTATCTGCTGCTTCACTGCGGCACAGATGGTGGAGTAGAGAGAGTCTTCCTGAGGGCACCATCTTCTCTCCTCAGTCCTTATTCAAAGCTACTTTTAAATGTGTAATATGTAAGTTTTTTAGGTGGAGGGTCTGAAACCTTCTGTTCTCCATGTTATACTTATAGTTTTATAGTTTTTTTTTTCCACAGGATGACATAAAACTTATCAATATTCATAGAGACAAGCAGGTGACTCTATCCGTGGGTTTCAGAATGACACAAAATTGGGACCTTTGTCAACAAAATATTACATCTTTTGAATGGGAAAAAGTCCTCAAAATGTTGCATATAACAGGATGCTTTAACCCATGAATAAAAATGCCTGTAACTGAATAAATGAAAGGTAGACAAGTTTATACCATATTGTGGAACAAAGCAATAGCATTTTCATGAGACAAACTGATGACTGAGCATCCACCAGACAACTTACATAGTGCACCTAAATATTGAATACTTGCTGTTTTGCTCCCAAAGAATCTCACGCAAAATACCTGACACTTTGCAGCTGAACTCTCCTGCCTCCGGCCAGTGCTAAATGGCCAGATAGATTGGGGTGCATTCATCATTGTAATCATATTAGTTAATTATTCATAGGTTCCATCAAGCCTCTTCCTGGTGTGGCATGTCTTTATTAGCGAGAAGCAGCATTAGTCGGTCGGCAGGCTCCTGGAGCAGAGGGGACAGAGCAGGATGGAGCAGGTTAGCGCTGCACATCCACACTCATTATTGTATATCCCCCGCTAATGGCTAATTGAAGACATTCATTTTCGATTCATAGGAAACTGATGCACAAAGTGGAAATGACTTCATTGGGTTTTAGCAGCCTATTAGCCTACAGCACCATGCAGAGTTGTAAACCAATGTACTAAGCAGAATATCTGGTTTTAATATTTAATTAGCAGCCATTACGGTGGAGGCTGCTGTTTGGAGAGATGTTGGAACATGCTGTCGTCTCTAACTCTGCCTCATCAGTCAGATTACAGCAGTGCTCTGTGGGCAGCTGGCCATATAATCACCAGGCTCTATCTAATTTTCAAACTGCAGACAATACCAGCCCCCAAAATGGACTTTCATTTAGATTCAAGAAGGAATCCTAATATGTGGCATTTGAATAGAGGTCATTATAGGGCTGCTTACCTAGCATTCTTTCCCAGGTACCAGTACTGAATGTACCTTTTCATGTATTTATCATAATCCAGAATGTTAAAACAGAATTACAATGTTCAAAAATTCAATTTAACACAATTTCTTTGAGGAAAATCTTAGTTTTCATCATCCATTTGTGGTGACGCTGTCTGCCTTTCTGTAGTGCTCTCCCAGGCCCTACCAGAGGTCAAAACTTGCTATCAAAAGAAAAATATTTTTTCGGCACCAGTTGGTCAAATATTCTGAAGTTACTGAATCTAATAGAAGCTGCAGTAATATAACTGGAATCATTATTAATAGAATGAACTGAGTAAGGGCACCAGACTTTCAGCAGAACTTTGAAAGTTTCACTTCCGCTTGTGAATATAGAAGATCATTTCTCTTTTCCAGCTGTATAACTTCCTGCCATCATCTGTCATATGAACACTGAAGTATTGGGGAAGGCGTTTTGGAAATGTGTTTGCCATAATTGTGATAGTTGTGATGAACAAGTCCACGCACGTCTGCCTCCATCACACCCACTTGTAAACCAATGCTAATTTTGAGTCATCGTGACGCATGGCACTGAGTGTTCTGTCCTCAAATGGCTATAAGACAAAGAAGCACTGGTCAATTTGCAGTTCATGTTCTTTCTGTGAGTTAACAGATAGTTTAAGGAATGTAATTATAGTTACATAAACCACTCCAACATAACATTATGAGTAAGTGACTGTTACTGGTGGTCATGACATATGCAGCAGCTGCCACTATTTCAACACCATTAATTATTGGATGTTTTAATTAAACACATCCAATAAGAGCAGAATTTTAAACTGTCGCCATAGGGGAATTGTCCCCTGCATTTGACCCATCTTTCAACGCTGGTGGAGCAACCATCAGGAATAATGGGCACCACAGTGCAGCGCCATGGGTCCCCTCTCCAGATATTGAGCCAGGCTTGGCCAGAACTACCTTAGCTGGAGGATTTTGCCAATTTTGCACGTTTTAGGCTAATCAGAGAAACAGGGGTGCCTGAAGTTCCCACGCTGCCCGGGAGTCAAAACCCACTCAGCCACCATGTCACCCTTACCCTTACCACTGAGCTATTGCCACACCACCCTCACTGAAGTGCTAGAATGAAGAGATATTCTATGTAATTCACTGATAGTAGTCGTAATGTTCGCCTAAATATAAACAGAGTGGGTAACATAACAAGGCTCCAATGTTTTATTTCATGGGTCATTGTCGATAGATATTTGCTGTTATGTAACATGGCTAAACCTCCTTGACAGTGGCACACATGGGGATGCAGCCTGTTAATTCTCAGCAGTCTGAGGCTGTGATGAGATTTGAGCTGCACAGATACCTTCCGATTGGAGGAATCAGGGGCTTAGTGGAGATTTGAGCAGGTCCATTTGAAGCATTCTGATACAAACACAACTGCCACTGAATCTGGGATTTTCTTCTTCTTTGCACAATAGGAACAATAGAAAGAATAGTGATTTATGTATTTAACGTTAAACTGAATAAATTACTGATTATTTGTCGTGCAATTTTAAGCAATGATTATATTCATAAATACTTACACATGCTGACCAATGGAGAAAAGGATAAAGCATATTTGGTATAAGTATCATTTTACAAAATTATATATATCCCATATCTTCTAATTTTTTATTTTGTAATAAATGGCTTTTATTTTTAGTTTTTAGCCATCAGTAGGATCATACATTTTATTAATATAACAAGAACTTTTTCTGCTGCAAAATATTTTTCAAATGATTAGACTCCTAAATGTATAATATTATATAATTATGCCTATGTTCAATGTCCTGCACTGTGAATGTGGCTAGGCCTGTCACGATAACACATTTTTAAGTGCGATATATTGCTGAAGTAAATATAGACGATAAGCGATAATACTGAAACCAAACCGAACCAAAGCAAAATTATCTCCCAAAAACTATTCTAAATGTACAAAATTGTTCAAAAAATATGAACTGCCATTAATAAATAACAGAATGTAACACTTAAGTAGTTAGTTTGTATCTATAATGAGTCAAGTTCATAATTCAAACCTCTACAGCTCAAATCTCATCGTAATATAGAATTAACTAAATATTTCCCAGTAGTACAAAGAAAAAGTCTCCATGATAAATATTGAACCCCAAAAATGATTGTTTGATCTGTTATGTATTGAACTATAAGTCAATGTAGTATTTATCATGACAGGCCTAAATGTGGCATGGTTCCCTCTCATCAAAACTGACATTTCACATCACATGAGCACTTCTGAGGAGGAGACGTTTTGAAGACAAGTGGGAGAGAGGAGGAACCCAACACAACTGGGGTTTCTGGTATAGCTTTTTTTTTTTTTTTTTTTGGCTCTATCTAGGTTTCATTATATTATTAATTAGCTCTTCCCTCTTTCGCTTTTGGTGTTTCGGAAGTCCACTGATCCCACAGCTCCACAGGCATGTCAAAACAAATCATATCTGTCTGTTCTAATTATGAACTCCACACAGATTTGAACTCAAACCTAGAAGTTGGTGATTACTAACAGTGTGAAATGCATCATGGTATTTTTCTGCATTTCCATACTGCTTATTATTTAATTACATCAGTACACAATTAAAGGCGTTTTCTGGAAGAGGGCCACTTGCTTGTTTCAATGAAGATATCTATTGCTTCCCCTGAAATGCTCCACAATATGGCATTAAGCTTACTCTATTTATTCAAATATGGGCATGTTTATTGATGTTAAATGATATTAATAAACATGCACTCTTACTGTGAGTGGGCCCTCCCTCTCCCAAAGAACTGACCTAGAAGTAGCGTCTCCTGCTTATTTCCACAGAGACCGTAAAGTTTAACACTGCGTGACATACTGTGAAACATTCCAGGGAAAGCAATAACATGGAGACAAACAGGTGGCTGACCCTCCAGCAGAAAAGTTACATAGTCCACCTTTAACTAGTAGTTTAGAATACTCTATCAATGAGTATGACCTGGATTTATACCATGGCAGCAGGCAATAAATAATCCCATTTGAGTGTTTCCGTGAAGAGGGATGTGGAAGACCGAGCTGGGCCTCAGAGATGACAGAAAGCCGGGTTAAAACATTCATCTATCTCTTTGCCTGTCTCTTATTTATGCACATAAATAAATCTGATCACATCGTGCCAACTCCCATGGGAGCTGTCTAACAGATGAGCCCTATGGAAATGAGGCTTTGGGGTTATATATACGTACATACATACAGAGGCAGGCTGTCTGAAGCATGCGCCACACAAAGAAGACATATTGTAAACAAGATTACGTTTTGACATAAACCACATTTGTTGAATTAATTTTTAGCATGATAAGTGAAATGTAGTAACTAAATGTTGAATATGTTGTAACAATACAGCCTAACAGGGAGTATTTTATTACACACTAATTTTAAATCACTGTAAACATAAAAGTTAACATATCATTTTGACCTATGACTATGACCTATGAGGCTAAGACTCCATATGAATGCAGTATAGATAGTACATTTTTATAGCAATTTGAAAGTGTGTGTCTCATATAGTTAAGTTATCAGTTACATATTGGCTTAAATGGAGAAGAACACAGAGCAAAGTATAGCTTAAAATCCAGACCTCTCCAAAAAATAACGACATAAACAAACAATAAACAAACTAGTTCAGTACATCCTGTATTTCATGTACTAACTCATAACTTGTTTCTCATCTGCTCACATGCAAACATACAGTTTTAGGCCCTTTAACTCGGCATTTTCTCTGTCTCAGCATCCCTTGGACACGGAGGATGGTTGCCGTGGATACACCGCCCACAGGAGCCAGTTACTGTAGCAACCGGTTCCCTACAGAATTTACTGCGTGTCACTCATGGCCCCTCTCTCTCCCAGCGCCGCTCATTATCAGCACACCTCGCTTGCCCGCCCTGTGAACAGCTGATTAGCACTGGCTTTGAATTTAAGTCAGGCTTCAGTAAACACTGACCTGATTTAGGTGACAAATACCTGACATCTCGAAATAGAAATATCAAAACATTTTAAGTAACAAATAGAGAACCAGGGGCAGTCCAAAAATACAGTTTAAAGGTGCACTATGAAACTTGCTTGTCTTAGTTATTGCTTTGTCTATGGCATTAAATATATCTGTTTCCATGTGACAAGCAGATGACACCATGCACTAGGCTAGACTAAGTTAAACGTCAGATCAGTGGAGGTGACTCCACTCACAGTGAGAATGCATTTTTTTAGCAAAAAAACCCCCAAAACAACTGCAATCATTTAAATCCAAGATATGTAAGTTTAATGCTATATTGTGGAACATTACAGCATGTTAATGCTGTAATAACTGTTATTGTTACAGCATTAACATGCTGTAACAATGACATTATTGTTTTTTACACTAATCAAATGTTTCAAAATCAATGCAGGCTTCTCTCATTGCTCTAAGCCTGGAAAATGTACAAAACATTTATTGATACACATTTGTTGGGCCCACTGACAACAGAAAAAAGTGCAGCTGCAACATCACAACTCACCTAAATGAAATTATTCTCATGCCTTTGGGTTCACAGAGGAGCCAAGTTCATCCAGTGTACACTTAACTGAGGTGAATTGTGTTGTATATACTCCATTTTAAAAGCAGACAAGAAAAGGAGGAATTCACCCATGACTCTGTAGCCACTAAGCTATTGAAAGTAATGTGAATACAAGTCTGCACCTTTGTCCCTATGTCCATATGTTTTGTACTTTGTTTTGGATCAGTGTTCCCCTGCTGCATAATATTGTGTGAATCAGTGCGTGAGTCAAACATTTGTCATGTTGTTTATTACATGATCCAGACCAAGATGCAGTAGAGAAATATTACTTTTCAAGTGAGTATGTGTAAGACAGATGAAAAATGTTGTAACAAACAGTTAAAACTATAGTCTATGTTTATCTATGTATCAAGCATCATGTTTTTGGACAGACAAAAAAAATACATTCACGCATATATATCTGGTTGAACAAATAAACAACAAAGCACATTTTTTATATTTTGATTAGCGTTGTCACAGTACTAAAATTTCAAATACTGATTTCAATTCCACAGAGATGAGTCATTAAACACCCTCTATTTTAGACAATGGAGTGTAGCTTTCATTACAACTGCAACAACAACACTAATTTGTATATAGAATAGATTGCTTCTATACATATCAATTTGGTGTTTTATTATATTTTTAATGAGGCAATAAAAAGGAACACTAATAAAACATGTAGAAAATGAGTGATACCCATCAATAGTGAGTTTGAGAGAGCTGAGTGTTGGTGTCAGACTGACATGTCATGACTGGTTTTAGACATCTAAGTGTAATTTTATACCAGCTCTCTCCAGAAACAACATAAAGCTGTCTGTGTAGTCTGCGGGTTTGTGCTGCAGAATTGCCCAGTGGATTAAATAATACTCTTATCTGATTTCAACTGGTTTGAAACTCAGTATGGACTGCCCGATCTAAACAGACATGTCACTCATCCTTTTTGTTTATGCTGTTCAACAAAATGTTGTTTGTAGACTGCTTTTTGGTCTTTGATAAGGATTCCACGAATCATGAGTGGAACAAATTATTTTTATTTGAATTATTTAGTCTCATTCAATTTGTGGTGTATAAATGTCACTTACTGCCTATATTTAATCTTTAACCAGTCATGTTTGACCAGTGTAGTCTCTTTTGTAAGTTTATAATATTACTTATAGATGACAGTATGTCAGTTTGTCCACCGGTTGGTGGTTCAAATCCTGCTCTTGACATAAACATCATTGGTTGACGGTGCATTTCCAGCTGTTGTGTCCTTGGACAAGACACTTAACCCACCTCACCCCTAGTGTCTGCATATACTGGTGTATGAGTGGGTGTGTGAATGGGTGAGTGGTTCCTTGATGTAAAGTGTTTGAGTGCCTTGAAGGTGGAAAAGCGCTCTATCATATAAAGGTGACCATTTACAATGAGCAACAAAGTCAAATTTCCATGTTGTTTTTAGACTATTGGGGAGAATTTTAGACTGTGGGGGGTCACCATAGTCTCCTGTATTTAGGGAAAGGGAAATATGGCTGACACCATGACTAATAATAATGAATGCACTTACATTCACATTGATCACCAATTAGATCACCAATCCTCTACAATGTGACCAGCTTTACGAAATCAAACTTTCTGAATGATAAAAGTAACGTAACATAAACAGCCAGATAATAAAAAAAAACCCCAACAATTTACAAAGGTTTACTTTTTTTGAGTCAAGACTGAATTGAAAAAAAAAAAGTTCTTCTAAAATGTCACAATTATTCTATTTCATTTCGATTATATTCTAACCTGAATAATTACAATTACTGAACACAGAATAGAGAATAGACAGCGATTCAAGCATTCAGTTTCCAGATGGCCTTGACAGCAGCACCTGAGACTCTCATTCATTATCTCCACCACAAAAGGCAAAAATAAGACGCAAAATCTGTGTCTAAGAAGCACCAATTAGGCCTCAAGGGAAGAATGGACAAGATCAGAGATGTTCTTGTTTCCATCCCTCATGACTACCGCCCGTAACCTCAGCGAACTTCTCTATATATAGAAATGATATCAAATATTCAACAAAATTCAAATGATGTTCAGTTCTTGTTACTGCCAGACTATGCGAGCTAGTTAGAGAAAAAAGTCAACGTATATGTGGCCTATCTTGCGTTTAAACCATGGCTCAAAAATAAATCAAGAAGGGTAAATAATGAAAATAGTGCTCCATGATTAATTGCAATCGAATCAAAATCACAATTTCAATGGACACAATTGGCAAATCGCAAAAGCTGCCATTTTTTAAGTATCATGAGTTCGTCGACAAAACACAAAGTGCCTTGTCTTATTTTGCAAAAAAACTGTTAACCCCATGGTTTAGATCTGTACAAACATGTTCTGCTGTCAATTCATATTTCAGTCTTTTTATCAATTCTTCTGGGCACATTTTAAAAGGTGAACATCCTATTATTAAAACACAAATCACAAATCTATTCACAATGCTGGTCAGAAAAATCACATATAGATATTTTTCTCAAATCATTCAGCTAAGATGTGCCTGGCTGGGCCTGGTTAGAGCTGCTTGAGCAGAATGGGGGGGCTGGAGAATGGATGGTCTGGGGTGGGAGTGGTCCTGAGATGTGGCAGTTACAGACAGCAGACACAACAAAAAAGGGTGCGGGGAGGGAGGGGGTGTGGTGGGTAGAGATGGATGAGAGAGGTAAGAGACAGGCATCTTTTGTGTGCTCTGGAGGGAGGTGGAGTCTTCCTTCAGCATTAGGCCTGGACAAAATAGACAAAAGTGATCATCTTAATATTTGTCCCAGTAATGATAATAAGAAGATATTTTGGAAATCCAACAGAAATGAACTCAAATTTGCCTTTAAATTCATTGAGGTGTATCAAATGTGAGACAAAGACTGTAAAATTGCTCAAAAAGGTGCAAATATCACTTTCTAACTTTGTTTAAAAGATTACAACATACATTTGTTCCATTTGTATTTTTAATAAGCTCTTTTTGCAGCATTCTTTTTTACTATAAACTATATACCCGATACTTCTTTGTATATCTTATAAACAGCATT
>KN474216.1:48007-66028 GCA_000787095.1 Periophthalmodon schlosseri | reverse complement strand
GCAGCAGCAGCGTTCCGCGGGGCACACCTCCGAGGGAGGGGTCGGCCTGTGTACAGTGCTGTGCGGGCCGCCGTACCCCAGGCCGCCATCCCCGCCTACCCCGGGTAACTCACACTCCTACCCTGAGCGCCCCCTCTGTCCACTGCACACACTACATTCAGGGCTCATCGACCACTTTAATAGATACACCTTTTGCCCTTAAAGCTCCCTTCTTTTATCACAGAATACTGCATACAGGAGGAACAAGGTGCAAACACTACCCAGAAAAGATTACATTTCCATGGGGGCAAATTATATGCATGTTGCCTACTTCGGGCTTCTTCTATATTACCAGTTCTTAGAAATTCTAATTTGCTGAAAAATGTAAATCACTTCTCATTTTTCCTGCTCTCAGCTGGCAGGTAGAAAGCACAGGGGGTCTTAGTTGGAACCATAAAGCATTCTTAACAGTTTATTCTCTCCAATATAGCTTTATAAGTACGTTTTGAGCTCAAAATTGCCGCTCACTTGAAATTTTCTGTACACTGCAAAGATTAGTTTCCAAAGTGCCATGCCTTCTAGCACAACCAAGCAGGTTGTAGTGAAATAGATCGCAATTTTACATAATGGCACTTATTTAATTCACTAACAATTTCCTTGTTATTAAAACTGGTGTACCTATTTATGTGGCTGCTTTATATAGATGTACATGGTGGGAATCAAATACAAAATCTGTTTTTAGCCTAAGGCTAAGCTTAGGCTAAAACATATCTATTTGCAACTCTAGTGTGCAATTTTCCAAATACTGTTCCCCGCTCCTATTTGAGCAGGTCCCACTTTATTACAGCGGTGCTCAGACCTCGTCCAACTGGCACATTGTCAATCAGCGCGCCGGCCTTTGAGACGAGTGCGACAGGCCCATTTGAATAAACAACAGATACCAGCATCAGCCGAGTAGCATAAACACATCCATATCATTCTGCACTCCCCTCCGCACACACGCAAACCACTGCAGTCTGTCTGTTACTGTGCATGTCGCTGCTGTGCCGGGCTGATTGGCTAATGGGGTCATGATTACAATGATACTCGAATCAAAGCCGCATTGATTGGGAAATAGCTGTACGGGCGCTTACTGTCACGATTCAAATTAAGCAAGATGGAAAATTTGGGTAGCAGGAAATGCCCTCTCCATGTCTGCTCCACAGTTAAAATGCACGCAGCTCTCAAACTCCATTTCCCTCATAAAGTGGCCTGTCCCTGGGAGACTTTCAGCAAGCAGGGAACAATGGCAGTTTGTTGTTTCATTTGGCCCACTGAACGTTTTTATTGCTCCTATGGGTCTATTGTGCATAATGGTTTAGCTGTGGAGCTTCAATGGAGGTTTTATTTCCTCTGCATGCTGCATGGGTGTGAAATAACTGTTGTTTCTCTCTTCTCTTCTCTCTCCTCCTCTCCTCTACCCCCACTGTATTTTGTTGCTGTGTTGTGAATCGCCTCCACTTTGGTTTTGGGACTGTGCACCACCATCTGTTCCTCCACCGCTCTCCCTCTCTCTTCCTCTCCTCCCTCCCCTCCTCTATCTTTCTCAGTGTGGTCTATCAGGATGGGTTTTACGGCGCTGCAGACTTGTATGTAAGTAAACTCACGTCTCACCCACACCACACTATTTCCCTCACTGCTTTTCTCTTTTGTTTTTCCTCTGCGGGTGATTCTGCATGTGCGTCCACTCGCCCGCGCCACAGACTGCCTGGCTACAGGTGACTGAGCCCTTGAGGGGAATACAATCAACCAAGATTTATCACACTTTTCCACTCCAAAACCATATTAGAAATGTATTTTCTGAAAGTCTCCACAACAACATGGCACAAAGCTCATTAAAACTCATAGGTGTTAGAAGTGAAATATTACACCTTTTTCAAATTATGGCCAATTTGAAATTCTATGACAGCTACAAGTTTTTAAAATAGTTCTTTGCTCTTTTAACAAGTTAATCACATGAACCTAATTTCTAATCAGTTCTATAAGGATGCACATTACTTACATGTATAGCTTTTATTGATTAAAGAGAAATGACATTTAGAACCACAAACTATTAGCCATCAGTTCTATCCCTATTATTATCTCCTAACCGAGTACCCAAGCAGACCCATATGTATATACAAACCTTATCTCAATATAGTGAAAGTGAGGGGTGGTCTGGAGGGTCTCAGTCATCTGGCCGGGCTGTCCTGTGGGGGGCGCTGCATCGCTGGAGTAGTGTGAGTGTGTAACCAGGTTGACCACGGTTGTTTCTGTTCTCTCTATAGACTAGTGTTTCAGGACTCAGTGCTTAGTCCCAGGTTGCCTCAGGTAGGGTCAACACCAAACCCTCGAGTGTGCATTGTTTGACTTCTACTACTACTACCTCCCACTGATCTTACGAATCATCTTCTGATCCAGTCTGGAAACGTGTTGTCTTCTAGTTGTTTACAGTAATGACTACTGCTTTGAAGTTTGCTTCCTACTAACAGGATAAGGTCTTTTTGTACTAAACAACTAAATTATAATGAGTTTCTTCAAAAGAGTACCAGGTCTCTCTCTCTTTTTGAAAGGTTTCAAGCAACAACTATGTTAATTTTCTCCTTTGTTTTTTCTAAATTGATACACCCACATGGCATTATGACAACTACAGGAAAAAGCTGTAGTCTGTCATTTATTTCGTCCTTTCTTGTTGAAACTGAGAACATGGTCTCTTCCTGAATTAACCGCCCTCTCATCTCCTACGGGACGATTACTGAAGCATGCGTCCATCAGCTGCTGCATGCAGACATACTGTTACACTCTTCTGTGTCCTTTTGCCTCCACTTACCCAGAAAGCCTTGCTGTCTCTCCTCTAACAGCCTGCTTGATCTACCCTCTGCCCCGCCCCTCCACTCTGTGTCTGGGGGCATCTCAGAGAATGTTCTATTTGTGCTGTGCTGTGCTCTGTCCTGGTCAGGTTCAAATGCAGTGGTGTGGTGTTATTTGAAGGTTTGGTAAATTTGGGGGATCATGCATGCACTGTCAATGCAAAGAGGTGATCTAGTGTTAGCATAGGCTTGTGTGTGGGTGTGTTTGTATGTGTCTTCCTCTATCTGTTTTCCATTCACTTCTAAATCCACATATATAATCATATTAATGATATGTCAACTCTACTTGTAGTGTCCTTTAGGCAGTTTCATTTCTTTATTCCCATAGGCCTGTTGAGACAAAGAGGTTTCTATAGGCCTCTGTTTTCACTCCATCTCTCTCTCTCTGTCTTCTAGTGGTAATAATCCAGTCTAACTCCACTTTGACAGTGCAATTTCCTTTTTCTGTCTCATTGATAAAATGCTATTGTTCCACAGAATGCTCTCCTTTCCCCTCTTTTCGAAATGCAATACTCTGGCACATGGATAACATGTAATATAACTTAATGGTACTGCTAACAGGGCTGCACAATCTTAACATAATAACACTACAATCACAGATGGACTATTGCAATGGTACTGTACTTGAACCATAAATATTAGAGTTTAGTGGCAAATGCTTCATTGGCTGATCCATAGTCACAGTATTTAAAAAAAAAACAAAAACTGTTGTTTGCTGCTGCTTAAGTTATTGGTTATTGGTTGATTGTAGATTCACAAAAATAAAATGAATAAAATTTATATTGTGTCTTTATATGAATTGGTGGGACTACATCCCTCCCTCATCCATCCCTCTCCTCACATCAGTGACTTTGTAGGTTCCTAATGTTGTGCAGCCAAGGCTAAAAGACAGAAGTCCCTGTTTTATGGTAACTGAACTGAAACTGAAATGGCACCATTTTGGCCTGAGCCTTGGCTCTTGTGTCAGTCTATGGCATTTCGTCATTCATCCACACTTGTGCAATGTGTTCCTCTGTCCCAGCGTGAGTCAGTCCTCTCATGTGTGTCTCCAGGGGGGCTATCCTGCTGCTGCTGCGGCCGCCGCCTATCGCTACGCCCAACCAGCTGCTGTAACCGGGGCAACCGCTGCAGCCGCCGCCTACAGTGACAGGTGAGGCCACTCAGGGACACGCTATGTAAACACGACTACTACCAAGAAGGGAAACATTTGACTCAATATTGGTGTTTGAAAAAATAAGTAAATAAAACAACAGTGTATGTACAAACTCTAACTTCCAGTGTCAGCAGCAGAAATAATTGTAAGTTCTGAACATTTAAATAAGGTTTTAAGATTCATAAACTTGAACCAAGTTTTGCTTCATATTTATAAAATGAAGTCGATGTTTTTCAACTGAAGCAGATGTCCCTCACTAATATATGCTACACCTAATCTTTTACTAATAATCCATCCACCTGGCATTTTGCAAGTGCCCATTTTAGAGTGGCCCCATCTTGTGACCAGTCCTTGGCACAGCTGGGTAATAATGAGGTGTAATCATCATCTGTATGTCTCACCTGTCTGGAGAAAGGAGACTTTCTGCAGGATAAGATTATGAGTTAACTATTTTATTCAAATGTGAAGAACTGTTTTTATTTTGCTTTCATAACTTCTTCAATTAATTAAAGAAGACAAGTGGATGTGCATGGTATAATTACCGGGAATGTGCTAATGGATAAATCAGCAGGACTCAAGTGAGCTGTTAATTGTCTATTGTTTTCACTAAGGGCTTTTTTGTTATGTTTCCAGTTATGGCAGAGTGTACACTACAGACCCCTACCACGCTTTAGCCCCGGCTGCTGCTGCATACGGAGTGGGAGCCATGGTGAGAAACAACTGACGGAGCATAAATTACTAGTATTTTTAACAAGAGCCAGGCCGAGCCAGACCGCATTAGATTACACTGGTGGTAATTTGAGGTATACGCAGGATCATAGCAGTCATTTGGCTATGTTTGTGTTGGCAAGATTTATGGGCAGATGCTCCATTGCAATTTGCCCAGACATGAAAAATAGAAAAAATTTAAGCTAATCATTATGAACAATTATAAATCCATATAATTATTTACCATATATTTTTTTTTCAATAGTTTGGCCAGGGGTGCGACTTATACTCAGAAACTGCTAAAATGTACTGTGAAATTATTAAAATATATAATTTCACATCTTCGTTATTGTCACACTGACAACCGCTCGAGGGCACTCTAGGCTTGTGTACCAGTATGACAGCCACACGGAAGTGGAAGCGGAAGCGGAAGTCAAAATGGCGCTTCATCTACTTCCGGAGCAGGCCGAGTTGTTCAGAAGCGACACTGAGGATGAAGAATTCAGTGGAGTTAGTGATTTGGAGTGAGACCGAGAGTAAACTTGTTAGCTTGTTTTTTATGCTTTAGTTATCTGATTAACTGTTAATATCTTACGTTAACATACCAGACACATATTCAGTTCGTTGTCTATGCTTCATGTAGCTGAATACATATAAGTGTGTTACGTTAGCGTGCTGTACTGCTATTCAGCCTGTTGTTCTCTATTTTATTGTTATTATTATAACTTGCCTTTAAAGATAAAATGTCTGTTCTTGGTCTCGGATTTTGTAAAAAAAAAATTCCCCCAAAAATGCGACTTATAGTCTAGTGCGACTTATATATGTTTTTTTTCTTCATTATTATGCATTTTTTCGCTGGTGCGACTTATACTCTGGAGCTACGTATAGTCCGGAAAATACGGTACTTATGATTTTTGGCTATATCACAACATTGCAAAATGACTTGCATTGTTTCCGTTTTCTTAATATTTTCAATGTTTCGTACTTTGATACTAAATCTGTAATTGGGTATATTTCATAATTTGTAGCAAAACCCTAAAAAGAATTGATTCATGTACTTAATTAAGACAACTCTCTAAAGGTTGCAGTCTCAACATTGTAATGTCCATATTACACATTACAATAACATTACAGTTTTGATGGTCCGTATACCTGAGTAGACCCGCTTTTCTGTATTAACCTCATTCAGCCATTTCTTTGAGTGGTGAAAATGATTGTAGTTTGAGTTCATAAGCTTTAAACCTGATCATTTAAAACTGCAAGTCGCTGTTTTCTACATGTTGCATTTCTTTGTATAAAATTATGGAACCCTACTCATTATCTGCTCTGTCTCTTCCAGGCCAGTTTATACCGGGCAGGCTACAGTAGATTTGCTCCGTACTAAACCACAAAACTCCAGAGGAATTTCACACGGCTCCAAAACACAAACCCGTTTTCCGGCTCTTTCCTTTGGCGAGAGCTCCCTTCCATTACCCCGCCGACGGACTCTAGTGGCAACTCGTGTTGTGGTTTTTCCCTCCATTTTTTGCCTTGTTTTTATGTGGCGAAGAGGTCACTGCCACATCGTCAACTTGCCTGTCCCTGTGCTTTTTATGTCTCAGCGTCGACATGGAAACAATGGAAAAACTGCCACATGAAAATAGCCAGAGCTTAGTTTCGTCGGACCCGGGGCACTACTATCATGGGTTTTCTTTTTTAGCAGCACTACAGGACCGCGAGAGACTTAAATCTGCACACTACAACCTATTACAAACACTATATCCACTGCCCTATTGTACAGTTCAACTCCCAGTAAACGGTTTCCACTACATTTCAAAGTGTCAGCTAGGGCGAAAATGAAAGGAACTGCCATGGCCCACTTTAAGAAGGTACTCATCATTTTGACACTGCACCCCTCTGATTGAAGTTGAATTAAGGTGAACAAGATATGGACAGGAGATAATGCTGGACTTTCTGTTATGAACTCATTTTGAAGAAAACCACTGTTGTCAAAGCAACGCTAATTAACGCATGAGAAGTAGTCTTTCCCCCCAAAAACGTGTACAAAATCATTTTAAACTGACAAGGAAAAGGTGACTGTTTTTTCTGCGTTACTTTTAATAATTTTTTGCCATGAAAAAAGGTGCATAGATACATTTGTTGTCCGTGTTCACTTCATTGAGTACTCCCAGTGCAACATAAGCTAGCCCTCTCAGCGCTGATGCAACCTTTTTCCATTTGAAGGCAACTTAAGGCCTGTCCATGCAGTTGGTATCTCCACAGATCGCAGTCAGCCTTTGCCTTAAAAGGATTCGACTCTGCCTAGGACACCACAAGACATTCCAGTTAGCAGCCTTGTAGTAATGAGTGGGTCACATGGACGACCCAGCCGAAAAATGGAGATTTGAAAGCAAGAACACCCACAAGGGGAGCTAATCATCTGCCAGTCAGCCAAATGGAAATATGTCCCGGCCAATTGAGATGTATTGAGATATTTCTGCCTGCGGGCTTTGGGCATAGCAGTGTTCATCAGATGTGCACTCCATATAACCGAAAATCCCAATAGAGCAGCTGCAGGCTCGAAATGGCCAATCAAAATTATCAAGTCTAATGAGGCTTACAGAATCTGTGTGGCAAATGTATCTATCTTGCTTCAGTAATTAATTTTGAAATATTCTTGTCACAGGACAGCACATTCTGTTATAAGTTTATCATCATGCTTTCTAAATTTACAAATGGTTTAATCCATCCACAGAAAAAGGACTGTCTATGTCATGTAACCCACTTCTGTATACTACTCTCCTTTATACTGTTTTACATTTTGTCTTTTTTGGTTCCAAAGATTTTCTTAAAAACAAGCACATTTTTTGGTATTTATGTATTTCATATTTTGTCATTACTTTTTGCCTTCACTTTTTTGTTATGTTTTCTGCCTTAGTTGGGTGAAGCAGCCGGGGAAATGTCAACGAAAAAAATGACATGTTCAAAAGGTTACAGTAATTTAGCAATTCTGACCCGCAAACAAATTGGTCCACTCATTTTAATAATTGGCTCTTTGTGTGAAAGCCAATGCGGTGCAGAGAAAGGGAAAATCCGAGCCACGAGGGACCCAAACGGTAGCGGATATTTATTCATTCACATTCGCCTCAAGGTGAACGTGAGGAAAATGTCCAGTCAATGTCGAGAGGGTGCTTGAGGGGGCTCTGCAGTGGTCACCTTTTGCAACAACGCACCCAAGTGTGTGTGGTGCAGGGACTACCACAGTGAAGGTGACAAGCTGAGCCATTAATCATTCTCTGACAGGACAGCCACGATCCCCACTGTCTTTTTGTGTCGGGGCGCGGACAGAGTCAGGAGGAGTGATGTTATTGTGCGATCGTGAAAAAAAACTAAACAGTGTGCAGTAGGTCCAATGAGTATTTTTTTGACGCGTATACCTCTTTTTTTGTCTTTATTATTCCTTAAAAGTATTATCAGAAGTGTTGCTATGCATGCTTTTGTGAGAGGAAAGGGTTTCACTTGTGCATGAATTTCGTAATGCTGGAGGACTATTGGGGGAGTTGACAAGGCAGCAGGGGAGGACTACACTACACTGGACGTTTTGATAGAAGAAAGTACAGTGGCAGCAGATTTACTCCAATATTCCGAGTTATGATCGCTCTGTGCCCCGGCAGTAATCACCAGTCATAAGATATTTAATTTGGTAGTGCTGCTGACCCACTCTTTTGTAATGAAACTCAAATGAAATAGGCCCACTCAAACACATTATGTCCTATAGGCGATCTAATTGTAAAGCTTAATTAGTCCGGGGGGTAACGAGCATAGGTTAAACAGGTGTGTGGAAGTCCTCTTCAGCTGCCGGCCCGTCCTGACTCTTAGCCGCTGACCCTTGGCTCCCTGCACTGTGCTCAAGTCAACCCATTGGGAGTTTTTGTACAGGGATTTACTAAGTGGTTTTGAATTGCATGTGCGCGTTTTTTCATGTCACATGCTCCAAAAAGACCATACCCAAGTGATGATATATTTTTGTTTTCAATAAGTGATGTATTTTCACAAAGTTTTACTTTGCCATTCTTGTGTCTGCCTTCAGTTTATTCCCTTTCATTATTATTGAATGTATATACTAAATAAACTGTTTGGTTTTTACACTGTGTGTCCTCTGAGTTCTTATTACCTCCATTGACTGGTAGAGCCCACGCATATGCTGCTTATCTACAGCTGATAGAGGCCAGGATTTTCAGGCTAGTAACCATTATGTTATTTCCTTCCCATGATTGTCTCAGTCTTATCGTTTTTTCCAGCATTTGGCCGGGTCGGGTTGTCCAATCAGGAGAGAGAATGCCTGAAATAGCTGAGACCACTCCACTGCAAAGAGATAAAGGAGCAGTTTCCAACCGAATAAGAGCTCAGAGAAACGATGTAATCCAATCCCTGCATCCACTGCTGCTCCATCGTTATCAGGGAGAGATTTTTCATAGAGCAAGGGCCCCAATACATAAACTTACATTCACATTGTTTCATCAATATCCAATAATATGGGCAAGTGTGTCTTTTATTTACTTTTATTTGTAGTTTTTTTTTTTTTTTTTTTTTTTTTTTTTTTTTTTTTTTTTTTTTTTTTTTTTTTTTTTTTTTTTTTTTTTTTTTTTTTTTTTTTTTTTTTTTTTTTTTTTTTTTTTTTTTTTTTTTTTATTTTTTTTTGTTTTTTTTTTTTTTTTTTTTTTTTTTTTTTGTAGGACTAGGAAGTTTAAATTGAGTTGATGGAGTTGAAGTTTAGTTCAGGGCGCGTCAAACATTTAAATGGCCTTTTAAAGGACCTTATTGACTCGAGATTTGTGTATTGGCATAGGCCTACCGTATTTTTCCCCATAATATAGCCAAAGATTTGCGTCAAAATGGCAAGCTTTTGTCGTCCTATTATATTGTAGGGTGGGCCTAATTAAGGTGCCCTCTAATGCACTACGTCTACTGCTTTGGTGCTAACTTTCATTCTGCAGCTCTATACCCTCGTCTAGGAGAAACTTGTTCGTCCTAATCTTTGAACTTTTCCTCCCGGCTGTGCCCTCTGCCTGCTGCCGAGGGGAACATATCTGGAACAATCTTTAATTGCATCTGGAGTTAATGGCCGTAAATGGTTTGGATGTGACGGGAAGCTTCATATCCCTGCTAATTGCTCGAATGCACAAGAGGCCAATTGGCAATTTGATGGCATGCGCTCTGCGTAATTGAAGGCAGCGTAATTGGGAGACTAGATAGACCTCTGTGGGCAGGGCGCACGTGTGAGTCCGCCGGAACTGGAGGGAGGACTTGACCTGAAGATGACGAGGTCACAAAAGGTCAGCGAGGTAAAGATCACCGAAAGAGAAAACTCTCACTTCAGCCTAATTGTGCTAACTATGATTCTGGCACAACAGCCTTTACTGGCTGCGTAAGTAAAATCTGCTGCTTTTGGCGTTACAATAATTACAAGTGTGGTCGTAATTAAAAAGTGTTAGTGTTCACGCACAGTTTAACACTAATGCCTAAACACTGACCCCTGGTGGAGGCAATCAAGGCCTACATGCACTGCTGTGAGTTTGGACAAGTAGGCCAACTAAAGTATGGAGGCAATAAACAAAGATTGATGAGTGGATAAAAATGTTTAAATGACCTAATCGCCTAGTTCTGGTTGCAAATGACAACACAAAATTCTAGGGGGCAGTCATATTTAATACAGGGGGGCAGCCCAAATGAATATTGTTAAAATACAGATTTTTGTTAAAGTTTAGCTAAAAGTTTAGCTAATTCAAGAAGTTATTAGGTTTGACATCTGTCAATTTGTCATTTGGATTTTTATTATAAAATTCAAGGTAATGTCAATAAGGAAAAATGGCTTATTCACCATCATCATCTTCTAGAATCTGAAAACCACCAATAAGGTAAATTGGAGTATAATTTATTTTAAAATATTTCAATTACATTTCAATCAAGCATCAGTTAAATTATTTAGATATGTAGTTTTTTTTTATAAAGATTGCTTTTGTTACCTTCATTTCATTAATAAGAGTTTATTTATTACATCAAGTAAACAGTAAAGACAAACAATTAATAATCTTTATATTAAACTTTAAACATGTACAGTTTTGTTACATACATTCTACACACAGCAGTGGAAAGACCTTTAAGGTTGAATTGTTAGGACCTGCCACAGCAGCACAATTCTGAATAGTGAGTTTAAACACAAAGTCTTTAACCAGTGGGGACAGCAGTAGCCTCCCACTGAGTTGACATGTCCCTGTGTGCTTCTCCTGCCATCTTATCTCCTCTTCTCTTTCTCTCTGCTCTCAGATGCCTCTCGTGAGCACAGCAGTTTGGCACCTCCAGAGTGACAGCTTCACGCCCTCCTCATCACCTCAGGCCTATTATATACCGGCTCACACGGCACACTTCCCTCTGAGCCATACTGATGTGGAATCCAGCCCCAGGGAGGATCCAAGCACATCCACTGATGAAACTCGGAGCGTGAGTCACTCTGCCTTTTCATTCTTCTTTGGGCAGACATCTTGCTGGCAGATTACAAATAACATACACACATAAAACAGCACAAATATTTACACTGCAAGGCAAACGAAATGGCAAAACACACGTTGATGCCAGCAACCTTTATGAAGAGGGCATGAGACAGTGGTGGCTTTGAAAACCTCATTCTTTGACTTTAAAACCAAGAGAAGACTTTTAGGAGATGAGATGGGATCAGAATTAAGTTTTGAGGCAAGGCTGCAAACTCCAACCATTGTATTTGTATTAAATTTTGTGTAACTTTTTTGGTGAAGTGTACACCACCTGCTTTTCTCAATAGAGATGTTGTTGCTTTGCTTTGAATGTTCCAGAGTATGGCATTACACTTCATGGAGACAAGCAGGAGACACCACCAGGTGAAGCAGTAACATCTCCAATGAGACAACCAGGTGGTGTACCCTCCACAAGTTACATACCTTTAAATAATTATATGGCTATGGGTGATTTTAATGTATTTCTAAGTAATTTAACTATTTTTATTAGTTTATTAGTTTTTGCTTATATTAGTTGTGGCGACTAAAATATTGAATTACATTTTGTTGAAATGTTTAGAATTTACAACAAATGCAAAAAAAAAGAGAGAGTTTATGTTGCAGGTCTTACACACCACATACTTCTGCTTCTGTACATGGATAACTGGTTGAGGATACTTTGCTGCCTCTGGGCTCAAGATATTACTTTGTGTTTGGGGTTGTTCTTTTTCATCTTGATCTGTCCCTTTAACAGTCCTAAAGGTGTTGTATATCCTTTAGTTTGCCTGCTCCTCAGGTGTCTTTGTTAAAGGCATTGTCATAGCGATGGGCGTTTCCTCATCAGGCTTTTCTTTATGATTCAACTTAATCATTGCGTAACAACAGTAGCCTGGCACAGCTTGGTATAGTCATGGCGTAACTTTGAAACTTTGTGACACTGAAAGAAAAGGTACTATAATAGGCAGATTGTTGCAAGTTATGCAAGGTATGTCAAGATTATTAGGTTAATCAATAATTGTGATTATTCATGACAAAATATAATTGCAAGAACTAAAAATAAAATCATTGTGAGAATTTTATCATAAAATTTCGGACATTTATATTCAGTCTATACTAAACCTAAATGTAAAGTGCATTTTATGTCACATTAACTTTACTTTATGATTCAGAAAGCTTGAGTTTATAACGCTGGCCACATAGGCTACTAGAGCAATGCTGATCTATTAGACAATGAGAATTAAAGTAATTAGGCTAAAGAATTTCCACTGTTGTTTGTTATAGTGTCAGTAATCGCGAATACTGGTAAAATCGTATTATATCTCCTCACAATAATTGTAACACAAACATTTATATTGTGACATCCTTAGTTGCAAGTAAACAATAATATAAAATCATAGTTAGTATTGATGCCATAAAAAAGCAAGTTAAAATTTCTTCACTGCTGATCACTACACCCCCAAAGTTCATTATTGTTAAAAAAAAAACAAAAAAAAAACCCAACTCTCGTACTGTCCTTAATATTCATCGTAGGGTTCCCCGTAGTTCGTCGTCTTTGGCCGAGGAATGGAGTAGTCTCTTTCCGTGTCAATTTCCTGGAGCACAAAGATATCTAACATCACACATTGGCCCTGTCAGCGCAGTTAATATCCCTAATAATATATAGACTTACAATCTGTCTTACATTACGGCCTAATCGCCTCTTATGCAAAAAGGTCAGTGCTTAATTACTACAGACAGAGTATTAATGGTGATACTTTACTCACTGTCATGGAGAACTCAGACTCATAGGGAGAGCGCAGCGCGGGCTCCGTCCTCCTGCCTGAGGGGACACGCGGCGCTACGGTTAGCTCATTATCACTGTTACATACCCTTCATCATAAAGGCCACACTTAAAGACCGATTACAGTAGCACTCCATCACTTATAACATACAGGGATTTCAATTCACTTGTGGATACAGATTGATCAAGGCGCTAAAACTAAACTGGAATTTCAGCCTCACTATCCCCCAAGGCGGCTCCCATGGATCATCGTTCGTCTTGTACAACAGCCTGCCCACACATGAATGGATTTCTACTTTACCGCGTGCAACACTGGGGTAATATTTATTAATTTTTTTTATCAAATGCACTTGTAGCCTTGCAGTGCAGATTTAAATGTTATTGTACTAATTTATCTTCCACGCTATTTTTATTTGCTGTAAACACTGGCAGTTGGCAAACAGCAAGACATCAGCTTAGAGGTATTTACGACTAATGCTGGTATTATTGTAGTTGGTCTTAAGCTTGGTTCACATGGTTTTTAATGAGGACCTCAGTTCAACTACAGACAAGTAAAAACATATGACGTCTGCTAAACGTTGCGATTACACTATTTCCATGTTTCTTGTCAAAAGCGCTTGCACATGGATGGCAGCACCAGAAGAGGTCAAACCAGTGCAGAGCTGTCAGGGAGAGGCAGCGTTTACTTGTGAATAAAGACACTGACTGTTGATTGGTGCGGCGTGAAGTTTGGGCTTGTTGTTGTGTTAAAAAGTACAGATCTCCTCCTTAACGCATGGGAACCCTGCTGAGCCAATAAACAGTTTCACTTGTATGACTAGAAACAAATAAATAAAAATGGAATTAACCAATTAAACAGCCAATCAGAACAAGGCCTGTACCAGTATTTGTTGAATTGCATTTAGTCTGTACATGTTTTACAGAGAAGCATAGCAACACAGAACATGTGGAATTTTAGACTAGTTTTATTAGGCCTGGTGCATTTTATAAAAGCCTGAATAGGAGGAGTTTAAGAACTGAGAGCCTACTTCAACCAAGATTGTGTCTTTACTTTTTGTCAAGATGTAAATTCTACTAATTACTTGAATTTTTATTATATTCATCATCATTTAAGGTAAATCAGATGAAAAACGGTGGTGCATAGACTGGCACATTGGGGTGTGTTATGATTTTAGTAATTAGAGCAATTGTATTTTTGTTTCAGCCTTGCACTAGTCCAGGGCGTCTCTTGATTTAGTCCATTAATAATCTTAATGGCCCAATTATGTGAAATAATTATATTGTTTTAAAGATCCTACTACAAGAAAACAATCCCATATTGGTTTCAAACTTAGATTAACAACATTCTCAGATCCATTGTATGATCACTCACCTCTTCTGTCGCCCTCAGTTTCAAAGCTCCCATTCTCCTTGCCCTCCTTGAGGCTGTTAAGTCCCGGGGCATCTGCACTGGGACTGGTCCAGCCTGCAAAGTTCAGAGGCACATCCTTGGCCCTGGCCTCACCCCTGCACAGGAAGGCCACCTGGGACAGCCCGTGCCCCATCAGGAACACCCACCCATTGGACACCAGGGCGATGCTCAGGACCGGGTCATCCCAAAGAGGCCGCTTTTCAATCTTAACATTCCCTCTGGTAAGCATAGCAATCCACACCACCCATATAGAGGCAGACGCTATTAGCGTGAAAGCTAGCAACATAGTTTGGATATTTCCAGTCTGGTTTGAGGGTCCTGAGTAGCTATAGCTGTGGGTGATGCAAGATCTGCACATGAGGTTGAGGGACATCACCAGACTAATAGCCAACAGACACAGAACGTAAATCAGCAGCATCACAAACTCTTCTTGGCTGTATTCACATGGCTTTCCGTCCCGAACCAGTACTATGATCAACCACTGCGTCGCAATGATAATCTGGACTGTGAAGAGGCCTAGCGCTACACCGGTCTCCCCCCAGCCTCTAGCCGCCCCGAATCCCAACAAAGCCAAACAACGGGCCAGGAGGCAGGAAAACGCCAATGAAAACAGCACTCCGAATAGAAAGAGGCGCGTGGGGCAGGTCTGCGGAGTTAACTGGATGATGAACGCAAAGGTTATCCCAAATATTCCCGCCGTAGCCAGCAGAAACATGGACATACAGGCCACAGCCCCTCCGATACTGCTGCTTTGCCTCTTAGTGCACATACATAACAGCCAAATGACCAGGCCAATCAGGAGGCCAATAGAGAGCAGGAAGCCAGATGTTGCCAATGTCTCCAAGACGATGCCCCACGCAGCTCGCCGGTCGCACAAGTATCGGTACACAGGGTCCAGTCCAGTCCCGCAACCCCGGATTGTAACTGTCTTATTTTTTTCAGGGTTTGTTGAAGTGCTGTTGGACTGAGATAGGCACAGTAGAGGCATTTGGGCGACAAGAATGAGGAGTTTGAAAATTAATTGGGACGCCATCTTTAGTTTTCTTGATTACTTCCTACAACAAAAAGAAAAATACATGAGTACGTCTGCTGTATCGACCTGGACAAGTCATATAATCAATACAGTTGCACAACAAATTGACTTCTATTTATTCATTTTGAAATGAGGGTGACAGACCATCAATGAATGAAATTAGATGTAAATGACTGGTTATTATTGATTTCAGAAATGGCACACTTGGAGAGTTGTAGACATTGGTGCTTTGTTTCAATAGGGAATTGGTCAAATGAATTGCGGCTGGTGAGTGAATGAAGTAGCAATTGTAACTCTTTCATAGAGGGAATAACAAGACCTTTAGCCTTATATGACTCATTAAACTAGTCCTTGTGGTCTTTGATATGTCACAAGTGCCCATTGTGGTTTGCCATATTTGTGTAACTACTTGTGCACAACCGTTTTGAACATTTGAGAGCTTCTGAAAATATGTTACCATCTGCTCAGCTTATTTAATAAAGTATGCATTACATGTCATTTACAATCACTAAATAGACTATGCTTCAAAAACACAGCATTGAAGAGGGAGGAAAAACAAACAGGCAGATATCAAAGGTGAAAGTGGCAAGTCACAACCTGGAGACAAAAGCAAAAGATTCTTGACAGCTAAAGAAAAGAGTGGATAAACATGTCAGAACAGCACAGGAGCACAGGGAGAGGAGGCAAATTTGGATTGAAAGGATTTGCACAGCCTCCTGCCACTGCATCCACAGTCAGTGTGTATAAAATAGTGCGGGTGCTTGGTAAACACTACTGGTCATGGTTCTGTGAGTAATAGTCAAATCCGGTTATGATCTGGCTTTAAAATAAACTTACAGCAGCACCCATTGTATGACACTGGTGCGTGTTAACTACTCCTCATGTAAACAAAGGTGGATTATAGTGCACTTATAGTACACTCATCCACATGTGCTTTACTAAAATTGATTTCCAGTATTACAGGAATTCTGATTCTTCTGATTATTATTACTTAAAACAAAAAGCTTGAACGTGGACCCTTACCAAACACAAGGATAATCAAACACATGGGCTGCTGCTCTATATCCTTAGAGCGCTACTGATACTTCACAGACCCTTTTAGTAGGCTACCTATATGAATTGCAACATATGATATGTGTGATATGAGTAGTAAAATCTAAGCAGTCCTCAGTATAATTTACAATTAATAAATCAGAAATAACCAAAAAACAACATTTCTGTTTTCAAGTGACCACCAACTAACCACACATGTGTAATATCAGTGGTTTGGCTGGGAGCATTTCCATATATTAGCAATTAGTGCTTCTCATGTTCATGTTTATGTCACAGATTTTTCTATATTGCAAGTTACAGAACCATGACTGTTAATTATTTCTGATTATCTGAATTTGTAGGTAAAAAATATATATAATTATACATTCACTTGGCAGAAGGTAACAATTGTATTTAAAAGGGAGTTTGACTACTATCTGCATAGCTACATGACATTAATTTGTGCATTTTCAGCTTTAACTGTACCTTGTTATTTGCATTGTCATACAGACGATGGTTATGGCAGGAGATAACAGACTGCAGCTTCCTTCAGCTCAGAGCACTTTGTGTTGGGCTATGATTTGCAGTTGACCTTTAATGGCCTTTAACTCCTCTCGAGTTAAAGGTGCACTCACTGTGCATTGTTCTTTGTGCTATAAGAAGTGGCGAATTATGCAAATATTTCTGTTATTTTCAATATTTTAAAGATCACATTTTCCACAGCTATTCAAGAGATTTTATACAATCATGGCTACTGCCGTTGTGTTCATGAAAGACACCATTCTTCCTCATTCAATTCATGCTAGACATCATGCTAGCCAGCATTTCTGTAAGAATATTAAAACCATACATATTACAGAAATGTAGGAAGCATAAAATAAAGTCTGAGGCCAGGTTGCTATTTTATTGTAATAGCAAAACTCTTACTCACCTTTAATCGTTTGGTAGTTTAAAGTCTTTCCAGATTGTTCTCAGATAATCCCAAAGTGTAATGCTCAAAGTGTGATAGTCTGTTTCTTCTCCTATCCCGACCATGTGTCCATTTTGTGTTTTGTGGCAGGTACCAGGAAGAGAATTCGATGAAGTAATTGCTAGGAAACGAGATATCTTAACTCCACGCCAACTGCCTTCACCTCGCCCACATTTCCATAGACAGGTTTGGTAAGAGCTCAGACTCCGGTACTTGTTTTACTCCTCCTCTCCCTCCCTCGAAACATAGGTGGGGCCCTTACACCTGGAGAAAAAGATACTACAAAATATGCACCAGTCGACTAGACACACTCCTCCCTAATATCCAAATTGTAGCAGATAAAACGTGATATCTGTGACTGCTTATGTGAGACAGTTTGGTGAGCCAAGTTGACTCATCAAAATGTTAGTTCTGTTACCATAGCTACCAGTAACTCTCCCCAGCAATGTCATAGCCTTAGGGAGCATTGCGTCAAAAACCTCCTTTTCTCTATTGTCTGGTGCAAGCCTATACACAGCCTGCCCATTTCATGTCTGTACTTGCTAAAGTTTATTGGGC